>PVIR01039705.1:0-13752 GCA_004026965.1 Petromus typicus
AATGAATAATATATAAATGTATGATTCTATTTCTGTAACATTTTTGAAATGTTAAAATGATATAAATGTCAAATTTACAGAAATGGAGACCTGATCAATGGTTTCCAGGAATTGATGAGCGTTGGCATGGAGAAGATTGCTACAGTTATAAACGGGCATCACGAGTGATCCTCGTGGGGAGAAGTGTTCTGTATCTTCCCTCTCTCCATGTCAACATCCTTGTGTTGATATTGCACCTTAGTTTTGCAAGAAGTTACAGCTGGAGAAACAGCAAAAGGTACATGGGACCACTCTGCATTCTTACAACTGCACGTGAAATAGGTATGATTTCAAGATAAAATTTTGACTTAAAAATGAAAAATAAAATAATTTAATCATGGATAGTTTTTTTTTTAACTCACATGTAGTAATTTTATATGCTTAGGGAGTATGATGTGATAGTTCAATATATGTGTACCATATACACTGACCCAGTCAGGATACCTAGTACTTTCCTCTCCTTATCATTTGTTTCCTCTCTCTGATTTCTCCATAAAATCTGTAGTAGATTGTGGACTGTAGTCATTTGCCAGACCACAGAATGCTACCTCTTATTCTTCCTATCTGACTGCATCTTGAAACTCTTCATCTAACTTTCCTCCATCCTCCTTGCCCTTCTTCTTCCCTCCTAGGTCTCTGCAAAAACTTTTATCTCCATGCTGTCACAGTTATATCTTTTTCCTTTTCCATGTCTCCTTCATTGAAACCTTCCCAGTATCTGTGACGTAAACTTCTTCGTCAAAACTGGACCCCAAGGAACTGGAAAGGAAGCAGAGAGAGGGCAAGTGGGAGAGAGCTACATGAAGACGGTACTGTGATGAGCGTTGCTGGGACGTCTTCTGTATGTGAAGAATGATGTCCCAAAAGTGAATGTCCACTCAGGGCTGGAGTTACTGCCCGCTGCCAGGTCTGGAGCCTGGCTGACTGTCTGGCTACCTCTTAGATCTCTCACTTATCCACCACGCACCCTTAAAACAGCACATTGATTTCTTGCCTTTGTTGCTAGTTTTTCTGCTCTCGTCCAACTGCATCTCTTCTCTCTTTTTAGGAACATAAAGGCCTTGGGTCCATATTTTGAAGGATTGCTTGTCTTTTGTGGTGTTAATAACCAAACGAAAGTAGTCTGGAACAAAACTGCAAAGATAGTATTGTCTCCTCCATACTGCAATTAATTCTTTCTCATTCAGATTGGATAGAGAAAGACAAAGGGCCCCACGTTTGGACTCCAGTGGCTGTCAACACTGGTGATCATGCTGATGGCTGGAAAGGGAGCCCTGCTAATAAGAGCGCTAAAGAGCATTCCTCTCGGTTTCAGAGGAGAGGCAGATACAACACAAATTAATTGGAGGTCGACAAGCTTCTGGGTCAGCAGGACCCTGAGACAGCACAACTGTGATGGAGAGAAATGGATAAGAAACCAGGTGGCTGGATGGATTCTAAGAGGTGTTCAGGCTCATGAGAAAAAAAATGTTTTGATTCTTTCAATAAACTAGCATTAATACACACAACCCACAGCACTGCAGGAGACACACAACTGGTCCTGCCTTGATGGGAAGTGATCGGCCTCCTCTAAAATAAACACTGGTAAATGCTTAAAGAACACTGACTTGAGGAGTCCAGTATCCATTTATTATGGATATTTATAAAATTCAATATTTAATTAATATTAATTAATATTTATAAAATTTATAAATATTTATTAAAACTGCCACAACAAACTGTCAACAAGGTGGATGGTCTAAACATATAAATGTACTGTCTTGGTTCTGAAAGGTAGGAGTCCAAACCTGCCCACAGAACTGGCTCTTTCCGAGGGCTACAAGGGAAGTGCTGTAGGTACTTTCTCATTGCTGGGGAAGGACAGCTGACATCCACAACTTAGAACATGACAGGTTTATTCTAGCTCACAGTGTGTAGAGGTTTCAGTCTGTAGTTGGCTGAGCAGCATGGCAGGAGGTCACCGCAGAGGAGAAACAGCCCACGGCATGGCAGGCAGGCAGCAGTAAGCCTTCCTCCTTCTTTCTCTTTCTATTCTCTCCAGGCTACAAGTCTACTGACTTGCGCCACACCCGGGATGGGTCCCCCTCTCCTCACTAAATCTATCATCCTCAGTCAGAACTATGCTAGACCAATCTGTGGACTAATCCAGTACCACACAGTCACCTAGAAGCTTATGAGGCTTTGGGGGGACATTACATGCAAGCCATAACAGGAAGGATCTATTTCAGGATGTTCTCCTACCTTCTAGAACCCTGACACGTTTCTTGGCTTGAGGGTGTGTACCTCTTCATGTAATGGTTTTCCTACGCTCACATGTCTATATGCCCAAATTTCCCCTTTTCATAAGAAAACTATTTGTGTTGGATTAAGGACCCACCTGACTCTGGTATGACCTCATCATAATTAGTAGCACCTACAATGATCCCTTATCCAAATGAGTTCATATTTTGAGTTACTGGAGAGGTAGGTAATTCCCAGTTTTAAGAAGAGTCTAGCAGACAGGGCGGCTGCGCCTAATCTCTGAGGACCAGCAGAAAATCCCCTGTAGTTCCCTCATATCATGCTATCTGGGTTACTTCATCTTTCAAATGGCGAAGACATTTGGAAATACCAATGAAATACTAAAATGTTGATTACTTTGAATATTTTTTTCTACTACACTGAATTGACTATGAGCAAAAACTAATAAATCAGTTCTGATTAGATTTTTTAAGAGTCTGTATGAAAAGTGCATATTGTATAATGACAGACATAGCTGATTTACCCCAAAAAGGGGCAATATTTAATACTAGTTCCCCTTTACTATCGACCTTGCACATTTTTTTCTTAATAGCCCAAAGTTATTTCTTCTAGCTTAATATTACATAAATATAGGCAATAATAATATCAAATTCTGTAAATCTTGAAAAAGGTCAAGCATCCTGACCACGAGTCTTTAGCAGAGCTGTTATCCAAAGTGCTCACTGTTTGTCTTACTTCCATTGTGTTTTTTATGTTTTTGCTATATTTGTACCAATGGAAGGTGGACTCTGAGAGCCAAATACAATTTCTGAATGATTTAGGTCTTGGTTTCTACAGGGAAACAAAGACAGTAGTATAAATCAAACTGTAGAGTCAAAGAGGAATATCATCATGTCATGGACTGGATTAAAAACATGTAGTTAGAAAAGGAGCCAAGAGGTAATTAGCAAACACAAACACCACCACTTGAACTCAGCTCTCTCCCGCATTCTCTCGTTTGCTTCTCAGGGTCCTCACCTGTCGGTCTCCGAGATGCTCCATCCTGTGCCACCAGCCCACCATCTCAAGCCTTTTACGAAGGTTACACAAGATGCTCTCTGTGCCAGCCTGGAATTTTTTCTAGTCAGAAAGAGCACAGATGATACAAAATATTTCCTCCTGCTTTTTTTTTTTTTTTAGGTTTTTTGAGACAGGGTCTTGCTTTGTAGTTCAGGCTGGCCCTGAGCTCAGCCTCCAACTCACATCACAGCAATCCTCCTGCCTCTGCCTCCCGAGTGCTGGGATGACAGGTGTGAGCCACCACGCCCGGCACTGTGGTATGTGGTACTGGTTGCTGCTGGGGTGAGTCTCCATGCCCAGTATTGTATGTGGTTACCAGGGATCGAACCCGGGTCCTTGCGCTTGCAAGACAGGCGCCGGAACCACTGAGCTAAATCCCCGGCCCTATTTTCCCTTTTTAAAAAACCATATATTTGATCTAGTGTTATTCTTTTTAAGCTCTATATTTTTTCATGACTCGTGCATTTATTATAAAAGTACTCGATATTTTTCTAAAGAGACCTGAATTGTCTGCCTTAAAAGAATTAAAATAATCAGTTCTGCATATTTTCTGTGATTTTCATTTGACCTTGGTAAGTCTCAAAGTTCCTCAGTAGGGAAAGTAAGATATTTAGGATGAAAGTCGCTTTTACTTTACAAAAGTATGACATATAAGAATCTCTGAAATACTGAGGAAGTATTATACCCAGGAAGTATTTTTTCTTTTGAACATTAACATTATGGTCCTTTGCATGGTTGAGATTTCGGTTACCTCCAAGAACTCTTCTCTAGAGCTGGAGACTTAGCTCAATGGTTCTGGTGCCTGCTTAGTAAACACAAGGTTCTGCGTTCAATCCCCAGTAACCACATACAACAATGCCAGGTGTGGTGATTTTCACCTGTAATCCCAGCACTTGGGAGGCAGAGGCAGGAGGATTGCTGTGAGTTCGAGGCTGAGTTTAGGACCAGCCTGAACTACAAGGCGAGACCCTGTCACAAAAAACTGAAAGAGAAAAAAAAATTTTTCTCTCATAAGAGAATTAAGTCAAAACTAGATTTTGCAACCACGCTAAAAATTACCTCAAATTCTCATTATTAGGAAGTTTCTGACTTGAATACAAAGTTCAATTTCCTTGATGCAACCTCTAAATAAAAAGTACTTTTTTTCAGCAGAGAGATTGTGGTTTCAAAGTTGTTGAAATGATTCGACATCTTGTTTCAGTTCCTGTATCAAATGTCAGAGTAAAACAGACCTTTAATGTCCTAAGTAATCTTCAAACTGATGAAACAGTAGATCAAATGCTTAGTCAGGAAGTAGTACATTTTTGGTTTTCATATTACACTTTCATTTATTTGGAAGCAAAAACAAGGAAATGCTTTTAAATTAACCGTAGTTGCACAAGCTAAGGTAAAACACAACATGTGACACAGATTATCAAAGATCAGATTTCTGCACATGCACGCTTTTCTCTAAACATGTTCAGTGTTTTAGTTACAACTGCTTCATGTCCCGAAGGTTAGGTGTTTCACTCTGTACACGATTAGATGCTGAACAAGAGAAAGGTTCACTCTTCACTGGGAACTTCTACAGAGACCCAGGTGTTCGAGAGTTCCACAGAGATCTCACGAACAAAAAGGGAGTGGACGGCAGCCCCTTGAGCCCACTGAACGCACAGTCTTCTCGCTAGCATTTCACGAACAGGAGCCAGAGCTCCCCAGACAAAGGGCGGATTCTAGACCGCGTTGGGAAGGGCACGAGCAGAACGTGGAGTATCTCAACAAGTCATCGAGAAAGGAAGCAATGAAAAAGATTAGAAATAAACTGAATAGTTTCCTACTGGTTCAAGATGAGCCAGTTTGAGCACCAAAAATAATTTGAGCAAGATGTAAGATATATAATGTGTGTATTTAAATGGATACCTTTGAAGGTTGCTCTAACATTAAGCTCACTAATGTGAAATACTAAGTAAAAGCAAAGAAGCAAGCCTTTACTCTTAGTTCAAATGTCACCCCTTCATAGCCTTAATTAAAGTATTATCCATTATAAAGAAATAGTTATTCACTATGGAAGTTAGAAGGTGGAAGGAAAATGAGGAATATTTCACTGAATTAGTTGAACAACAACTAACACTACAGATCAATCTTCACATGACAGAGAGAGACATCCAGGTGCTGTATACAGAGGATGTTCACAGCGCCCCCAGGAACTGTTTTATAGGACCATACCCACAGCAGAGCTGTTCCACATCCAAATGAAGTTTAAGAGCCCAATCAACAAAAGACACATGCAGCGCTTGTTGGATTCTGATTCAAACTCACTACAAAAAGGATATGTGTGAGACAATCAGGAAACTTAAACACTGAAAGGATATTGGATGATACTGTCTAACACAGGAAGTTAAAAATATGGTTTAATGGTACATGAGCCATCTTAGGGAGAAGAACACCACGTTACAGTAAACAGGAAGGACTCAGCTGTATTGTCTCAGCTGAAATACATACTCGCACTTGAATGGAAGAAATGGTATCATGTCAGGCATTTGCTTAAAATAATCTGGTGAGCCAGGATGAGGAAAAGCATGAAATCAGTTCTTGTTTAAGATAGAATTTATTATACTACTTTATCTGTTGTGTATGTTTGAATATTTCCATAATAAAAACATTTCAAAGACAGACAAAATATCAACACAGTCACTCACTAAACAAACTTAAGTGTGCACTAGTGTGAGCGCTGACGTCTCAGCCAGTTGGAAGTACAGCAGATTCCTTTCTCTTATCATAGCTCACATTAATCGTTGGCGAATGAATGAGAAAAATATTGCTAGTAGGATGGTTAGAAACACAGATAAAAATGAAGCAATAGAAGGATACAGATTGAGCAGGTAATTATAACTGGGGAATGATTTATGTGGGTTGGGAAACATTTTATAAAAGAGACAACATTTGAACTTCATCAACCAGCTCAGCTGAGATAGGCTCTATGGCCAGGTGCTCACTCAAGCATTCTCTCTCTCTCTCCCTCTCTCTCTCTCTCTCTCTCTTTCTGAAAGCACCTGATGTCAAGAAAAAACAATGCATCTCCTAAGTATTTTGCCAGCATATGGTCTTCTCCCCTTGTTGCAATGTGTATAATTTGCACTCTATGAAAGGTACACACAGACCTGCAGGGAAGTCACTTAAATTTCTGGAACCTAGTGCTCACAACTTGCCCATTTTGCTTTTTGACCAAAAAGGGGAAAAATAATTCACTTCCTTGCAAATATTAAGGGGCTTGAGACCAATAAATGGATATTTAACCAAGGATTTCAAAATGTAGAAGATACTTTTTCTAAATTAAAGGGAAAATTAACACATTTTCAACTTAGACCACAGTCTTATAGACATTTACATTTTGTAAATACCACAGGTATTTTTAGGGAAAGTAGTATCTATTCCTTAGCACTCTCTTCTGTGCTTTCCAACCCTACTCACTGTTCTTCTAATACCCTCCTTCCAATATTCTTGGTATTTGAACTCAGTTACTACCATATACCATCAAATAAGATGTGCCCCAGATTGCTGATCGCCAGCCATGCAGTGGACACATCTATGTCTGTGTCTATCTTTTACCAGTGTGGGAGACATCTCCACTTCTACAAGGCCAAGTTTTTCCACCTCTGTCAGTTTTCCATTCCCTTCTGTATACTCCAGAGCTTTCTGTCAGACATTAGCATCTTGCTTCAGCGCTGTTACCATATTTCTCTGATGATGTTGCCCATTAGCATTACATGTGCTCCGTGACTTTCCAGTCTTCAAAAGACAGCTGCACCCACTGCCCCCTCTCTGCTTACCGTCCCTTCTTCCCTTAGTAGTCAGGCTTCTTAAAAGCTTTACCTCTACCTTGTCTTCAAGTTCCATTTAGTTTTCCGTCCCCTGGGATTGAAGCCCAGTCACTCCCTCCCCATCCCCACCCACCACTTCCAAAGCTGCTCAACACAGCACTTTAGTGACTTTTCTCTGTAATCGTACCACACAGATACGTTTGCCTTTTTTTCTCAGCTGACTTCTCTGCAGCGGGGGTTGATGGTGGTGGGTAATCTGCCTTCCAGAACTCTCTCGTCACTGGCCTGGCATGGCACAGCTCTCTCCTGATCTCTCCTCTCTCCTCTGCCCTTAGTACATTCTTGTATCCTGATTCACATGAACTGTGAAAATCATGATATTTGTGAAAAATCAGAATCCCAAACAGTAGTTCTTTATGTGATTATAATAATTGCTTAAATTGGTATTTTCAGAAATCATTAGGGTATAATAATGGTATTGTGGCTACATTTTTAAAAACATAACTAATAGTGATAAATATCTGTGGATAAGATCATGTAATTGCTTATACAATGCTAGTGTAGGATGCATTTTAACCAATCATGAAGGAGAGATCTAACCAGGTCCAGGTACTCAATTGACACTCAAGAAATACTAGACCTTGGGAAGATGAATATTCTAAATTTAAAATAAAGATTTGATTGCTTTAAAACAAGCTTAAAAACTATCAAGCTACCAGGCATAGTGGCACAAACCTTTGATCCCAGAACTCTGGGAGACTGAGGCAGGAAGATAACAAATTAGAGTCCAGCCTGAGCAATTTAGCAAGACCCTGTCTCAATATAAATAAAATATTAAGAAGGGCTGCAGATGTAGCTCAGTGAAACTGCCTTAGGTTCAATCCCAAGTACCACATATTAATTTTTAAAATAGAAAATTAAATTAAATTACGCCCCACATATGAAGGGGCAGATCAGTGACATCGTGCTTGCCTAGCATGTATGAGGTCCTGGGTTTGATCCTCATGACTGATCATGTTAATGAAGCCAGAAATCACCAGTCTCTAGAACAAAATTTGACACCCCCTAAAGGAAAGAAATGAAATTCAGAAACCCAATAATATAACATCCAAGCTAGTGTAAAATTAAAACTAGGTAGGAAAAGAAGCCAGAAAATGTGATTCATTATCAGAAGAGTCAGATAATACAAGCAGAGAGAGAGATCTTGAGATGAGTCTAAGTATAAAAATGGTTCAATGAGAAAGGAAAGCAAGAAGGTAATGAAAGAAGAATTAAAGGAATCCCAATAATGAAATGGAAACTTTAAAAAGAACTGAAAAGAAATTATAAAGCTGGAGAGGGCAATATCTGAAACTCAAAATTCTCTAGTTAAACTGCCAATGATAACTACTAACTGCAGAACAAAAGGTCAGTGGGTATAAAACACACAGAGATCACTAAGAGAAAAAATGTGAGAAAGAATGCACAGAGGCGGTGTCTTGGTCATTTTCTCTTCTCTAGGAAAAAAAATACTCAACACCCACAATTTGAGGGAGGAGAGGCTCATTTTGGCTCAGATTCTCAGTCCGTGGTCAGCTGGCTCCAAGGCAAGAATGGCGTGGTAGGAGGGTCTGGGGGGCAGACAGTGCTCAGAGCATGGCAGCCAGGAAGCAGAGAGCACAAGCAGGCTTGTGCGGGAAGACTGACCCTTCCAGGCTTCCGTGAGCCCCTCTGCCAACAGGCTCCACCTCATCGGGGCACGTTCACCTATGTGTCATCAGTGGATTCATCCTCTGAAGAGTGGAGTGCCCCCATGCGCCCATCTGAATGCCCCACCGCTGAGTACATGAGACCCTAGGCAGGAACTCTTATTCATTCCTGGTAAAGATACAAAACTGTACAGCTACTTTGGAAGACAGCTTGGAAGTTTCTAATAAAACTAAACATACTCGTCCCATATGGTCCCGTTATTGTTTTTGTTGGTATTTATTAGAAGGAGCTGAAAATATATATCCACACAAAAACCTACACACGAGATGTCCACAGCTGTTCTATCGTAGTGTTATCAGATGCTTGTCAACATAGTGAACTCCAATGTAAACTATAGACTTTAGTTAAAAATAATTTATCAACTTTGAGTCAATTTTGACAAATGTATTACACTAACTATGGGAACTGTAGCCAGAAGAGAGGTAGTATTTTTATCCACTTAATTTTTCTTAAACCTAAATCTGTTCTTTTAAAAGTCTATTAGTTCTTTTTAAAAATATGAGCAAGCACCTGGTGCCCTTTGGTACAATATCAAGCAGTGCAGCATATGTGTAATTCAAATTCTGGGATAGAGAGATATAGGGAAAATATTTGGAAAAATAATGCTTGAAATATTTTCAACTTTTTTCTGCATTACTGGGGAATCAAACCCAGGACCTTGTATATGCTAAGTGAGTACTATAACACTGTTCTGCATCTCCAGACTCCAGATATGTTTTGTAAACTTGATGGAAAATATTAACATGCAGATCTAAGAAGTTTAACACACACAACAACTGCTACAATTGAAAAAAAAAAAAGGAAGAGGAAGAAGATGATGAAGAGGGTAAGGAGGAAGTGGAAGAGGAAGAAGAATCTGGGACCAGTTATTTATCTCTCAATAATAGATTTTAAGCTATTCTCCTCCTAACAATTTTTTTTTCACCAATCCTAAGACTCCATCTCTGAACATCGGTTGCCATTTTATAAGCTTTGATTGTGGCTTTTATGGTTTAACTATGATTACTCACTCATGTACTTCAGACTTTACAGACCAGCTACTGATGTCTCAAAAGAAACTCTTCGGGAAAGAAGCAGCGAGGTTCTCTCTCAAGAAGCAGTGCATTGTCAGTGGTATTGACATTTGGTGACATGGATGGTTAAAGTATGACGTCACCAACTAGGGAGTGAAGTGACTCCCAAGAGACGCACTCGAACATGAAGTTTTAAGAAAATCTTAACTATTTAACTGATGTGTTAACTTACATTTTCTTCTTTATGTATGCACAAGAATATTATGTTTTTGTTTTTAAGACAGGGCCCCACTGCACTGCCTTGGCTGGCTGCAGACCCTTATGCGCAATCTTCTTGTCTTTGAAATCTACTTTCCAGTTGCTTAAAAATGTAAATGATAAGAAAACATTTTCATCATTTTTCTCAAGGACAAAATGGCACATTTTATGATGATGACTACTTGAATTCAAATCAGTGTGATGAGGAGAGAGGACACCCTGGTTGGATGGAAGTTAGAAAGACTTTGGGAGTACAGAAGGAGAGGAGAAATTAGAAGCTGGAGATGTGAAAAGCAAATGTCAGAATTATCTGTCAGGACAATTCTGCATAAGCCAGAGTTAACACTGAGCTGCCTACTGCCTTGTATGATTCCTTTGTTCTTTCTCTATCACTTTTCTCTTCCCAGAGAGGAGATAGGGTTTTCGAAGCTAATCCACTCATGTCCCCAAACAGCTGGTAGAGCACTCCAGGCACCAGCGTCCATGGTTGTGGTTCCATGGTTGTGCTTCTTCCCCACTGAGGAATAAACTCACCAGGAAGCTATTTCTGCTTGGAACTCTCACTGGAAAACCAATTTATCATTCCATATTTGTGATCTTGTGTCAATATGAACAAGTCTCAAGAGTGTGCAAAAAGTGTTTCTGTGTGTTGTAGACCGCTCTGGTGACTGCACATCCGCCAACTATACTCTCATGCCCACATTACAGAGAAAAGTCAACGACACTTTGCAAAGGATAGGGGATAAACTGATGCCAACAGAGGAATGGAAATCTTTCAACTCACTCCTAAATTCTCTCATGGGACACTATTTCACATATATTTTAACTGATTTTTTTAATAAACTTCAGTATACTCAGACAAATAGGAGCTGAGAGAAGATAAAGCAATATAAGTTAAGAGAAAAAAGAGAGACTACACTCCTAAAATTTGTAACAGTGGATCAAGGTGGTTTGTGGACACGCTCACTAATGATCACTGTATCTGCACTGAAACATTTTTCTCTTCACAGAATGAAATTTTTGAGGAAACATAAGCCCCCAGATCTCTCATGCATTGGAAGTAACTTCATTTTCAGCTAATGCTTGTCAGCATGTTCTGGAAAACAGAGTTTTCTTGACTTAATGGAATTTAAAATACTAATGTGACTCAGGGAACATGTTATCAAATTATTTTAGTTATCATTATTAAAATATTCATGCACTGCTGGAGTTCACTTCTAACCCTACATTATATTCATAATAAAATCTTTCTATCAATTTATAATGATCTTTTTAATACAGTGTTTGGGGAAATTATCAAAGTCCTTTGAAAAAATCTAAATAAATTACGGTGACTAGTTTTCCTTTGTCTACATGTCTAATTACCCCTCCCGGGAGACAAATAGAACTTTATTAAAAACGGAATCCCAAGTCACAACAAGACAACAAGCCAAAATTTTGGTTACAAGCTCAGAAGTTCCACCAAAAGTCATTAACTTTCATTTATAACCATTGCATCATTTCCCTTGCAGCTTCCCATAAACTCATGAGGCAAGAGAATTATGACTTTCAAGTAGGAAATATGGAATGAATGGAAAAGAACTTCACAAGTAATTGTAACACAGATCAATAACATGTGAGTTTGTGTTAAAGATATTACAGTATATATATGTCATACCTACAGCAAGTTTATATATATAAGATAAACTCAATTTTTTAAAAATCAAAAAATTATATGTAATAGGGTGAAGGGGGAAAATAATGAGATTATAACAAAAAAGAAAGGAAACAAATTTTATGTATATGGGGGGATGGTAGGGTGGGTAGGGCTATGGAAAAAAATGAAAATTAAGTTGTGTCTTATACTGTACAAATTCCCATTGTGGAGCGCAATCATGATGTGTACATGTAATGTACCAATAAAGATTTCAATTAAAAAATTATATATAAGATATATAGCTTACATATGTAATGTATCTTGGGTGTGCATGTGCACAGAAACATGTGATGAGTATGAAGAATTCACTACATAGGGAAAGGACGGTAGGCAAGGGAAGGGTTTGGAAAGAGATCTGAATGTGTTCAGCGCGTCCCACATATGCAATGATATCCAAAGAAAAAACAAAGCCGATCCCAGGGAGACCTCAAAATCCAACACATCTCACTCCTTGACTCATTGTCTCTCCTCTTCTTTACTTTCCCTTAAAAAGTAAGCGAAGATGGCAAGAGGAAGACATTTTAGATGGATATTTAGCAAACAGAAGCACCAGGGTTGGGAGAGAAGGTGGCATGAGCGCGGTCCACGGAATCACACTTAACCCTGAGACCCAGCTCTGCCTGTAACCAGTTCGGGCAGTAACATCCTGGAGCCTCAGTGTTCACTGTAAATTGTGCGCAGTAATAATCGCTCTCTCATTTAGACCTTGGGAATAGGCGCCCTCCCCGATTTCACTGCCCAGCCCTTCTCCTGGCGGCAATCTCATTACCTCTCCAGGTGCCTTTACGCAGCCTAAAAACAGGCTCCATTCTCCTAGCTTTCACTTTAAAATAATGAAGCCGCCTAGTAACTTAACAAGACCCTGTCTCCAAATCAGAAAAAGAAGAAAAAAGAAGGCTGAGGATGAATTCAAGAGCATTTACACAAGCAAACAAGGGAAAGTTAAGGAAGTTCCCCATTCCATGGGGAGGGCAGACTCTAATAACAGCCTCTTGAGGCCATGGGTTGCACAACAGGTTAAATGAAACTTCCTCTGATTTCTTGGGAAAAGGGGTCGAGAAACTCACTGCAAGAGAATCTGCTCACTCACCAGTAGTTAAGAGTGTTGAGATCGTATGTGTCAGGTCTAGGGGTGACTGGAGTTGGACAAGGCCCCCAAAAAACAATTGGCAAAGGGGGAAATGGGTCTCCCCATTTTTTTTTTAAGTTTTCTGAGACAGGGTCTCACTTTCGTAGTTCAGGCTGCCCCTGAGCTCAGCCTCAAACTCACAGTAATCCTCCTGGCTCTGCCTCCCAAGTGCTGGGATTATAGGCATGAGCTACCACGCCCAGCGATGAGTCCTTCTTTAAAAAGTAAAAGGAAAAGCCTCACCCATTACTGTCATTGGCCCTGAATTGAAGAGAGCGTGGCTCCAGGGGCCTGTGGATGTGGACTTGGTTCCTTCCAGCCCTCCCTACACCAGCTCAACGCAGCCTGAGAAGGAAAAGCTATGGGATTAATGGAGAGAGAACCCAGCCAATCTCCTAAGGGATCCACCCCTTTCAGGAAGGGATTGTATAGCTGCAAACACCTAAAAGGAACTGATTGCTTTAAATTTTAAAAATAGTTTTAAAAGTTTTAAAAAAAGTTTCTCTGAGGGTTAGAGAAGCAGGATTTTCAGGCAGCCCTCCTTGGAACCAGGCCCCCGGTCACACAGCAGGACCCATTCCCAGTGCCACCCCCTGGGGGGTAGACAAGGAAGTTTGTGTCACCAAAACAGGTGACATTGGACAAGACTCTGGATACTGCCTTAGGAATCTCTGACATCACTGACCGAAAATGAGATGCAGTTTCCCCCAAATCATACCAGTGGATACTCCTTCATTTCATTTTTCTTCTTTTCTGTTTTACAGGCTC
>PVIR01039706.1:0-13746 GCA_004026965.1 Petromus typicus
TTCACACTGAAGCTGTCTTCATCAGTGTAAAAAGAATGTAAGCCGGGCCGGGGAGTTAGCTCAGTGGTTCCGGCGCCTGTCTCGCAAGCGCAAGGACCCGGGTTCGATTCCCCGGTAACCATATAACAATACTGGGTGTGGAGACCCACACCCAGCAGCAACCAGTACCACATACCACAGTGCCGGGCGTGGTGGCTCATGCCTGTCATCCCAGCACTCGGGAGGCAGAGGCAGGAGGATTGTGATGAGAGTTTGAGGCTGAGCTCAGGGCCAGCCTGAACCACAAAGCGAGACCCTGTCTCAAAAAACCTAAAAAAAAAAAAAAAAGAATGTAAGCCACATATCCACTTGTCCAAGTGGCAAAATTTCACAGGAAGTCACAGTGCTGGATGTGTGTCCTGCCCTGGAACATGTCCTGTGAGGAGGAAGAGGCAGCTTGTTCCGAACCCTGCTTTCCGTTTATTGACCAATACGTGACGGGTGCCCAGTCTATGCTCCTCTAGGTATCTCTCCAGTTCTCCACCATCGCCATCTGCCTCAGGCTGTCCTGTGCTGTGAACACCTGCAGCAGAGCCACTTATAAAGAGCGAAGCTTTCTGGGACTCTTGGTGTAGAGGGTGGGAAGGCCAAGAGCAAGGCTTTGGCCTCACACTGTGTGTCCTATGGGCAAGACTGTTTGAAAGGAAAGGGGCAAACTGGCTTTTCTAACAGCGAAAGATCATAGCAAAGCTCCTACCATGACGTTAACCCAGTCAAGGGGATAAAGTCCTCATGACCTAATCACTGCTTGCTGGACACCATGGTGCCAATTATTAAGTCTGCAATGCGTCCAAGTGGCAACATCTCTGCTGCTCCCGTGGGCAGACCTTGGGCTCCTGCCACTGCTTTCTGAGGCATCTCCCATGTCCACACAGCACTGCCCTCTGCGTCCTTTTCCTAGATGCAGAGTGACTTGTGCAATAACTTACCTGTGTCCCCCAAGCTCCCAGGAACACCCAGCTTAGTATGAAACTCATAGCCCGCCAGCTGCACCCACGCTGCCTGGCCCTACAGCCCTCCTGCCTGAGTCTTCTTGCTCATGGCTGCTCCCCAGAGCCCACTCTGGCTGCTTCTTGTCTGATTAATTTCCCTGTGTCTCTCAAGTGTCAGGGCTTCAGGAAGCCTCCTCTGATCTGCGTGGCTGGGTGAGGTTCCCCACTCTGTGCTCTCCGTGGGAGGCACCGCCTTCGCAAAACTCCAAGTCGAGTGCACATTCACTGGCAGGGCCTTTTCTTCTTCCCATCTCCTCCAGGGACTACAGGCTGCATGCAGACAGGGGCCTCACCTGTGTTTGCTTTTGTATCCACGACACCTAACATGTCACATCTTTAGTCGCTGCTCTCGAGAGAATGATCGTGTTCTTTGGAGAGTGCCTATGTTTGATATGCATGTGAGGTGGCCTAGAAATGAGGCCATGCTGTGTGCAGCCAACCCAGAAAACTGCCTGGGCAAGGACGCACATTGGTCAGCTTCCCTGTGGCTGAAAACATACTGACGTTCCTGACTCAGAGGAGGGGGGATTTACGTGGATCTCGGTTTCCGAGGCTCGGCGCAGGGCTGGCAGTTCCAGCGCAGACACGTCACAGCGGAAACGGCAGCTGGAGCAAGGCTGCTTAGTTCGGGGTAACAGGAAGCAGCTCGGGAACAGCTCCAGCAGAAGTGGCCAGGGGCCAACCACAGACCCGAGGCCGTGCCCACGAGGCACACCCGGAAGTGACATCCAACCAGGTGAACAAATAAGCTTAAACAGCACCAGGCATCCCTCGGAAGTGGAAGGCATTTGAGTGATGCCTTAAATGCTGTCTGATGAATGAGGTAGTAATTGAAGAAGATAGTTTCATTTGCTGGGCGTATTGTTAATCAAATGGGGACAGCCTGTGTCTGGTGAGTGTGCTAAACTGCTGAAGGAAAAAACAGTCACATGAGGACTGGTGCGAGGGTTAGGCTGAGAGAAGTGGTGGAGGAGGCAGTCGCAGAGGGCGCTGCAGAAAACAGCTCGAGAAATGAGGCCTCGAGAGAGCTGAGGCTGCTGTCCGCTCCTCCCTCACAGCCGCTGTGCCATGGGACCTGCAGGGCGTCTCCAAGAGGAAGGGTCCCTGCTGTCCGGCCGGCTGGGCCTCGAGATCGCCTGAGCCGGCGCAGTGTGACCAGAAGTGACGCAACTCAGGCTACTGTGGCACGGTGTGACCGGAAGTGATACAACAAAGGCCACTGCGGCCCTGCAGCTGGAAGTTTTCTTTGACGTACGAAGAAGGGAGGCTCCCTTCCCTGCCTGGACCCTGGAGCCGGCAAGAGAGGGCAGGCTCTCTGCTGCGGGCACAGGCAGTGCATCTGAGATGCAAACACTGCCACACCCTGGGTCATGAAAGGCAGCGCAATCCTGGGTCATCGCAGTCCTACCAAGCCTAAGTTACCCAAATCAGATCTGGAATCACCTTCGACGGTCCCACCAGCGCTCACAGCCCACAGCCGCTGCCGAGCCCTGCCGCCCTCCTGAACAGATGCTGAGGATGGCTCCCCTCCATCCGGTCGCTCCCCTCCCCTAGTCGACTGCAGTTCTACTGGGCAGACCCAACGTCTCTTCCGGGGATGACATCTAACTCCCAGCCTCCAATCAGACTCCTGGTTAGGAAGAACGAGAAAGTTCTGCTCCTGGAAGCACAAGACAAAGCGCAGCAGTGCAGCAAGGACCAGGGGCTCCTTCTGAGGCGAAACACTCGGTCAATGGGAGGCTCACTACCTGGAATAACACCAGTTGCTGCAGAGGCAGGAACAGAGGAAGGACTGGCACTCGTGGATTTTAAATGCTTTCGTACACACGTGAGCACGGCTCACACCTTCTCTCCAAAGAGATGAACCTGTGTGTATGTGTGTATGTGTTCTGTACAAATTCAGGGAACAAAGGAAATCTCAACTACATTTTTAAAAACCAAATAAAAAAAGTACTTCTCACAGAAGCACGTAATATAAATCCTGAGTGAGAAAACCTGCTAAATAGGTCTGAGTGGCTGTCCTCATTAAAACGAGGGCATTACCAGTTATGTGTGCTTTGAGTCTTTATAATAAACACATTTTATAATAAGTGAAGGAGAGAGTTAAGCAGTTGTGCTTGAATCCGGAGAGGATCAAATGTTTAAAAATTTAGGGACAAGATTTAGCTCAAGTTGTACCATGCCTACCTTGAAAGCACTAGGGCCCAAGTTAAATCCCCCCTACCACACACACACCAAAAAAAAGGTTTTAATTTTAAAAATATATAAACTTCTCCAAGACTAAGTACAAATACTGAAGAGCACATTATCCTAACAATGGAGAGGCTTAAGTCATTTAGTGTCTCAGGCAATGCATCTTTTCAACAAAGAAAATAAGGATTCCAAATACAGTTTTCCCATTTCTATATCTTTCCTCTTCCCACTTGGCAGCCTGCTATAAGCCATATTGTTTTGTTTTCTTTATTTCTTTTTCTTTTTTCTTTCTTTTTTTTTTTTTTTTTTTGAGACAAGGTCTTGCTTTGTAGTTCAGGCTGACCCTGAGTTCATTGTGTAATCCAGGTGAGCCTTGAACTCATAGCAATCCTCCTGCCTCTGCCTCCCAAGTGCTGGGATTACAGGTGTGAGCCAGCATGCTCAGCCAGAATGGTGATATCAGGTATCAGAGATCCAAATGGGGACCTTGTGCTTGCCAGGCAGACACTGGAACCACTGAACTAAATCCCTGGCCCAGATATACTGTTTTCTATGATCATGCTACCTGTGTGCATATGTGCATGGACAGAATTGGTACTGAACACAAGTTACTTCTCTATTAAAGGAAGGAGAAGAATTAGAAATCCTCTGTTTCAGCTAGGGATTTAGCTCAGTGGTTCCAGCGCTGGTCTTGCAAGCACAAGGACCAGGGTTCGATCCCCGGTAACCACATACAATACTGGGCGTGGAGACTCACGCCCAGCAGCAATCAGTACCACATACCACAGTGCCCGTCATGGTGGCTCATGCCTGTCATCCCAGCACTCGGGAGGCAGAGGCAGGAGGATTGCTGTGATGTGAGTTTGAGGCTGAGCTCAGGGCCAGCCTGAACTACAAAGTGAGACCCTGTCTCAAAAAAAAAGAAATCTGTTTCCAGCCTACTGTCAGCTGGGCAGCGAAACTGAGGCTCAGAGAGTAAGGGGAGGCTCTTGTCATGAAGGCCATCAGCAGGAGTGACAGGGCCACGAATCTAAGATTTCCTCACCCTAGACTTGTGGCCTGCCTCACATCTACAGAAGGCCATGACTGTGTTTTTCTGCAGGATTCTGACAGGACAAGGACACCATTTCCTTGGCTCATTGCTATTCTGCCCATGACCTGCCCCTCTGTCTCTTCTCTAACATAACTTGAATTGTAATTCAAGTCAGAATTAATTAAAATAGAAGTTTAAAATTTTTGATTATCCACATTTACAACTTTGATTTCTCTAGAGAATATTATTGTTCTTATTTTGAAAAGATGTCTGAAAAATAAATGGCTCTGATTCCTCAGAAATATATTTCTTTTAATAAGGGAAATTCGGTGCCAGGAGAGTGGAGCCTCAAGGGGGTGAATGCTGGCCCCAGGGCCCCTGTGCTTCCAGACCTCAAGATGGAACATGATTAAAATCACCGAGGATTTAAATCCTGCTCTAAAACTCTGCCAAAAACTGTCCTTTTAATATGGCACTTTCAAGTTCAGTGGAAGATAAATTAAAATGGTGGCTGTCCTCCGAATTCTACCAGGGAAACCCTGGTTGGCACCAGATCAGGCATGCGAGTGATCCCTTTGATGCTAACTTGCCGGTGACAGTGTGAGTTCATGTCTCCCTGTAATGAGAGCTGTGGGCTGAGCCAAGTCAGGAGCTGACTCCACCCCGACCAGCAGAGCCTCCGCTCTGAGCCAGCTGGAAATGAACAGGTCAGAGTGCTGGGAAGACAAAAGAAAGCAACAACCTTTAGAAGAAGTGTAATCTCGGGGATGTGTTCACTCATCTTGTCAGCAAACAAGAATAACGCCACTCCCAGGTCTCGAGCAATTGATTACTAAGCAAAGAGCATGTGCAGTAACATCACCTGCCTGTATCTGGCATTTTTTGCATTGGTTTGAACCATGTGAAAATGTTACCATTTGTTTTGGTTTGGGTCAGACCTGTCCCTGGAAATCTCGTGTGTCCAGAAATAGGGTGTTCATGAGGGTGGAATCCTATGGTTTAGATCTGAAATATCCCCTGAAAGCCTCATGTGCACAGAGATGGGGCTTTCAGAGGCTGGTTGACTCTGGCTTCCTCGTGGGGTAACCCATGGGGTCCTGATTTGGTAGCGTTGCAGGGAACTGACAGCCACTTAGGAGGTGGGGCTCGCTGATGGGGGCCTGGGGGAGCCCTTGTTACTGTGTCTGGTCCCAGGTAAAGGTTCTTCTTCTGTGTCTGCTTCCTCGCTTCGCTCCCTGGGCCCTTCCTCCTGGTGGCAGTGCTCCCCACAGCCACACAGCACACAGCTAGCCAGCCACGGACAGAGCCTCCTGTAAGCCATGGCCCAAGGGTGTTGGGTCACAGCAGTGAAGAGCTGACTGGCACAGGCTTGTGTGGCACCACACATCCAACCTTGCAATTTCTGATGATCTAATATCAACACAGTCTTGATTTTGAGCCCACAGGGCAGGATTTTGCTCCCTTGAAGATGACGTGATACCCCAGAACATGAGGGACACCCAAGCCACACCTGGCGCGGGAACCCTCAGAGCCACACTCCCCAGCCAGGGCCTGGATGCCGGCCTCTTGAGTCCCTTTCCAGGCCACCCTTTCATCCTCCATTATGTCACCTCATAAAATGAGCAAAGACATTTTTAGCTCATAAAGCCACAGATTCTCGGCATTAATGCTCTCTTGTGTAGGGTGTGCTTCTGCAGATCAAAGCCTTGTCCTTTCCCCATAGACTCAGTGAATTACATGCCTTCAGTTTGTCTGTTTGTTTTGCTCACCCCTTGATAAAATCTTTTGTGTGTGTGTCTCTTTGTTTCTTGCTTTCACCTGAGATGGGGTCTCACTCTACAGACCATGGTGGTCTCAGACCCCGAGCTCGCATGAGCCTCCCTTTCAGCCGTGAGCTGTAGGTTCTGCAGGCAGCACGTGCACACAGCTGCCGGCATGAAAACTTCCCAGCAAGTCCCATCTCTCTCTCTCTCTCTCTCTCACACATACACACACACACACATGCTTAACTATCTGCATTTTGCCTATAAGTTTACTTATCTACATGCATAGTACATGTCACACAGACTATATGCTCACACCCTGGGTATACATACTTATCAAATTGTGTGCATTACTGTTTGCAACTATGTATAAATTTCTACATGATAGGAATTTCTTAGTGAAATAATGATTAAATGAATATATAAGAACTTATTTACACATATGTTTTAAAATATGCATGTATATTTATTTACTTACCAATATACATACTTATTGATATAGAAGTATGTATTTACATGTACTACCTACTTACTTAATAACAGTTATGTTATATAGATCTCTGTAGCATGAAAATGTAACAGTGAGATAAAAATTAAATTAATGTTTTTAAATAATTTTAAGTATGTGTGATTGGCACAAGCACTTTTCCATTCAGGTTAACAACCTGGCTGAATGGTTTACTTAGTTTTAAAGCATTTGGCCCAGTGCTGTATCGAAGATGCAGCTGGCAGGAGTTATTTAAGGGTACACTTGATGCTAGTGGCCATTATGTGAAAAACTACATGTCAAGTTTGTGTGGCTACAAGTAGAGATGGTCAGGGTGCTTAATAATTCATTTACTCATATTTCAACCTACCTCCCACTTACAAGAAATAATGTATTGAAATACAGCCTGCAGATTTTCACCTTCCCTGGTGACAGCTACACATTTCAGAGAATTTTCCTTTTCTAACAAAAGGTGTCAAAACCCATTCAAACTCTTCATGTGGAAGATTACTAGGTGGTTAAATTTTTATCCATTTATATGAGCCTTTTGTTTATTCATTATTTTTAGCACCAAAATCATAGTGAGCAAAGCCCTCAGCCTGCATTACACAGAGGTATTTTCTGGAATGCTGTCTGAAGCACACCGCAGTCAGTCATCACCATTGCAGATTTGGAATACTTGTCTTTTTATAAAAGAAAAAGGTCTGAACTCTTTACATGTGCTCATTCTCTGTGGAAGTTGGCCTGGGTCTCTTCAGTCTTCCCTCTCTCTTTATGAGCCACTTCGAATGGTGACACTAACCTGTGGACCTGCCACTGGGTCTGCACTCAGCCTCTCCAGAGCGCAGCCGCTGTGCATCCTCTGCCTAGGACATCAGTGGAGCAGCTCCCTTCTCAGCAGAGAACTTCAACTGGAGCTTTTGGAATTGTCTTTCTGTTTTGAAATTTCGGAGTATACTAGCACTGAAGCAGCCTTAACCCCTTCTCAAAATGAGCATTATAGGGGGCTACGGATTTAGTTCATTGGTTCCAATGTCTGCCAGCAAGCACAAGGTCCCAAATTTGAATTTGATCCCCCCCGGTACTGAATACCATAATGCTGGGTGTGGTTGCTCATGCCTGTAATCCCAGCACTCAGGAGACAGAAGCAGGAGAATTGCTGTGAGTTTGAGGTTAGCCTGAATTACATAGTGAGTTCAGGGCCAGCCTGAAGTACAAAATGAGACCCTGCCTCCAAAAAAAAAAAAAAAGTCAGCAGCGTCAAGCACCTACTAAGCACCAGGCACTTCATGTCTGTTTTTCTTTAACCTTCTCACTGACTGGACAGATGTTATTATTACGTACCAGATGGAAATATTGGAACCTAAAAACGAAGCAACCGGAGTCTCAGAGGCTCCAATCAGCCTCATACCTGGAGTTGAGAACTCTGCCCTTCTGGGGCTATTGTCGGGTAGAGCTGACTCTGACTCCTGTTTTCCCTCTCAGCAGCTTCCCCACTGACTACTTTGACCACAGGACTATGATGACTTTTCTTCCTTTGTTGTATATGGTCATATCTTCACCTACCATGCTTAAAACACAGAACTAGATCTGTTTGTGACCTGATGATCATGCCAGAGATTCCACACACTGGACATGGGCTGACAGAGTCAGGATGACCTGGGGAACCGGGGCCGGCTACTTAAAATATATACTGCCAGGTCCTGGATTTCTATTCAATCCAAGATTCTGCATTGATAAATCCCTGTGAACATCAGTGCATGACATTTTGAAGTACCACTGCTCCATCCTTCATGTTAGTGTCTCTTTGTCATTGCCAAGGTGCAGCTCAGAGGCAGAGCATTTGCCTGGCATGTGCCAGAGCTAGGACTGAATGAGTAACTGAGCCTCTGGTGGAGTTTGCTAATAGGTCATCCAGAGTGGCTGTGATATGTTGTTGCAGTTATAGGTGAGTGTGTAGAGGCCACTCAACGGATGCAAACAGCCAAACCTTCCTCGAGACACCTGCTTAGATGTAGAGCTTTGACTTGGGTCAGAACCATGAATATGTGGACTAAATACTTGACTTTTATTTACAGCTCTGGTATTATTCTATTTTATACTTTCCATTGCACCCAGTCCATTTAAGCAGAAATTTTCCCCCTCAAAATGTTTATAGATCAGCTAACACCGTCTTGATTAGTTTCCAAAGTTTATCTGATGACTAGGAAATACTCGGTGAAGTCTGGATGGATGGATGGATGGATGGACAGTATTTCCCATTTTCTCATATGCTAAGAATCATTAGCTACAAAGTTTGCCCTGTGGGTGAAGCACTGCCACAGCTCTCCCTTGGTTTTCAGATCATAGCTCATGGCCCCAGAGGAGTGAGTTCTGCCACCAGCAAAGCATGACATCAACTGAGATGGACCATTGTTTTGGTTTCTACTTTATAATCAGTTCCAATGGAGAGGGCTTCTAAGAAAGTATAACTTTTCCATAGCATATCTAATGAAATCTTAAGAGTAAAAAAGGTTATGAAGACAGAAGAAGCAGCATCACAGGACAGAGAGTGATGGAAGGTGTGTCAGAAAAACAGTCAGGGAAAGCCTTTCTGAAGGGTGATGGGGCGAGATCTGCAGAGCAGAGACACTGAGGGAATGGAGGGAGGAGCCTCAAGATGGGGAACTGCAGGGCCGACCGCTCAAAGGCACAACTTAACTTGGAGGCTGGTGAGAGGCTGGACAAAGTAGGAAACAACTGGTGAGGAGGAAACAGGCTCCAAAGCCATCAGAAGCAAGATCGTGGAAGAGTTTGTCAGCCTATGAGAGTAGGGGATCACTCCATCTACTTTACGTGTTAAAAGGATGAATTGGGCTGCTGTGTGAGAGAGAAGCCAAGGGAGGGGCCAGGGTGGTCAGAGCAAGGACTCTGGCTGGGAGGCTGCTGCTCATCTGTGGTGAGAAGGTGGTGGCCTGGACCCAGGGGCTGCTCTGGAGGAATGAAAAGTGGTCAGGGATTGTCCATGCAGCAAAGGTTTCGCTGAGGGTTTGGATGCTGAGTATGAGAATATAAACCACAATGGGGTCACAGCTCTAAATCTGAGCCGGGTGTAGCTCACTGACCCTGCGCCTGCCTCTCAAACAAAAGGTCTGGAGTTCTATCCCCAGTACCAGAAATCAAAACAAAACAATCTCTAAGGTTTTGTCCTAAATGCATGAGCAGATGAGTTGTCGTTCTTGACCTGAAGAAGTGAGCGCCAGGGGGAAAAGAAAGAGCTGTGCTGCTGACAAACTTGAATCTCCAGATCCTACCCCATGGTGGCTGCTGCAGGCCACTCCATCCCCCACACAAATCTGAATTTCCCAAAAGAGACTTGGGGGATTTAAATCCGGTACTTATGGGCAGGAGTCCTGGATGAGCCATGGGGAAACTTGGTCAGTGCAGCCAGAGAGAAGAAAAGTCTCAGACCTGGGGCCTGGAATCAATGGTGAGACAGCAAACCCAAGTAAGAAAAGTCCCCAGCAGACCAGAGAGAAAGCCAGGGGCGTGCACTTCACCCGAAGCCAGAGGAGGAAATGAGTCTGGATGGATGAGGACTCATGCAGCGTCCTTGGCTCTGCAGTGTTTGCAGCTTAGGCAAGATGGTTCTGTGAACAGTACGAAGTCTCAGTATCACAGCGTGAAGGGGAGGTTTGTGCTCTGCAGAAACCGCTCCAAGGCAGAAGAGCCTGGCAGAGAGGCAGAGCAGAGCCGGGTGCAGAGTCGAGAGAAGAGCGAAGAGGGGTATGCACCTTCCGGTGCCAGGCCCACAGCGACTGTCTCCTCCAGCGGGGCCCCATTCCTGGCAGCAAGTCAGCACCTGTCCCTGTCACTCAGCCCCTTCCAAGGTCCTGCTTGTACCCACATGAGGCTCAGGGGGCATCTGGCTCTAACACAACAACCAGGATCCTGGGACCCTGGCCAGGCAACTATTCCAACACCCCTTCTTTTCCTAACAGACAACCAAGTCTATCTACTTAGATCTGAGAGAGGGAGGAGAGAAAGCCGGAAGATGATCCCAAATGTAATCTGTAGAAACAGTTTACGGCTCTTGGCCACACATGCTTGAATCTGCATTTTCCATTGATAAAATAAAGACCAATAAAATGTTAGCAGGCCCTGGGCGTGGGCTGTAGGAAAGCTCATTTTACTCTGTTCTCTTGCCGCACTCAGCAGTGGAAGCCAGGAAGTCACTGGGCTGTCTTCCTCTGGCTGGAGATGCCATGCGAGGCTCTGCCATGGCGGTCAGTGCCTTGCTCCATGGGCAGTGGTCACTCTTTGCCAGTGTACTTTGCTAACGCCTCACCTCGGGATGTGCCCCTTTCCTCTGCGTCTCCCTTCCTCTTCCCAATCTTCCAATCTGCTGTGCAGCAATTATCTCCCCTCACACTGCTCCCGCCAATCACAGGACCAAATGGCTCCAGCTCTGAGCTGTGCACCGGTCCCTCAGGAACTGCTGCCATTGTCACTGCTAGGGACACAGCGTGGCTTTGAACCCATGGCTGGACCTTGACTGGACGCTCAGCATCCAGAGGGGCCAGCACTAACACAAGGGGCCGTGAAGGCAGCACACGCCTTCCTCGCTGCTGTGCAGAAAATCTCTGAAGAAAGGCTCTTCAGCACTTTTTCAATCATCTGTGTATCAAAATCTCATTGTGAAGTTTAATTCTTTTACCACCTGACTCAGCTCCCAAGCCATGAAGTTTCCTTTGTGCCTGAAACTCAGTTAGAATCCCATATTTCCCATCCTGGAAGCAGATGTGAAAATGTAACCAGAGTGTGTGTGTTTGTGAGCCTGTCTCTATAGAAGTCCAGTACATTCTCTTACGCACATCCAAACGCTTTCACTCAAACATAATCACACAACAAGAAAACGCAGTCTGGGGCTATTCAGTTAACATTCCCTTCGAGTCAGAAGTGGAGAGTTCGGGGACAGAATTCTGCCCATTCTGATCACAAGATGGACTGTGCTTGCCCTAGCAGCGCAAGAATCCTGTTATGACACAACCTGAAAAGATCATATTTTTTGAGTTGTCTAAAATGGCAGGTCAGCTGTGGGCCTAAAAACCCAAACAAAAAGAATCCTGAATCGAGTCTGTGTGGACCAATATGCATTTCAAAGGTGCTGCCCATGTAGTCAGTGGGTTGGGGTTTTTGTGTTGTTTTTTCTTTCTTTTTGGGGGATGGGAAAGGCGAGGGGTTCTCTTTCATGTTAATCTAATTGTGCATAACCCAGGCACAGTGTGCTATGGAGGGCGACTCTTTCTTTAGTGTCCTTTCCTTCCACCCACTCTGGCCTCTTTCATTTCTCCTTCTGATGTCAGAGCGCGGCGCGGGTCGCACTTCTGGAGATTCCCAGAAGGAGATGTATTCCGCGGCTGCTGAGGAATTTCCTGCCCGCTCCCTTGGCAGCAAATGAAAGTGGGTATTAATTTCTCAGAGTGCTGGTGGAGACACGAGAGGGGCTGAGCCGATCCGCACCAGATCTGTGTGTGCTTCACAGCGTGCGGCCGTTTCAAAAGATGAGGAGCGGAGAAAATGAAAGGGAAGAAAAGAGTCTCCTGAGCTGACTTCTCTGCATTTAGTGTCGTTAGGTTTTGGAGTGAGATGCGAGGCTTGAGCCCTGCGTGGAGTTAAATTATGCAGCTGCTGGACGTCAGGTTTTCCCAAATAGGATGCTTCGTTTAGATTTTCCACAATGCTATTGAAGTGCGTATTTTCCTCCTGAAGAGACACAAACAGATGCAAACTTCTGTAAACACTTTAGAAGTGAATTCAGCGAGTTTGGCCTCTCAGCAGTGCTCAGCGGCTGACAGGAAAATGTCTAATTAGTGCAAGTGGAAATAATAGGGGCACTTGGGTCCCTTCCACCCTCCTCCACGCCACTCTTCCAGGGACTCAAAGACGCCTTTGTCTGGCAGGTCACCCTCTCTCAGCTTTTGTGCTCCAATCTATTAAGAGTAGAAGGAGGAGAATAGATCAGGCGATGTCCTCTGCTCAAACGTATGGCACGTTCGCGCGTCTGTGGCCTCTCTACAGGTGCCGGGAGCCATTGCCGCCCGGGAGTCAGCCCAGGTGACACACGTGTGGCAGAGCGCTCCCTCACAGGCCCACAGCACCTGCGCCTTCTGCTTTTCCTGCTTCTCTTTCAGTCTCCAGGAGTGTCAGCCCCAGAGCTGCTGGAGCCCAGAAAGAGGTGAAAGGGAAGGAGTGCTTTGCCTTCTGAGATGTACCTAGAGCCAGCCACTGGCTCTGTGTCACTCTGCAAAGAGCCCCACTGGCACGCCTGCGCACCCGCCTTTGCCTGTCGTTGACATTTTGCTGTATGAGAGAGGGAAGAAGTAGCTGGCTTTTCTCCTGTTTTTACCCCTATGTCCTTGTCATTCAGCACCATGATCCACCCAGCTCAGTACTGAACATTAGACCCAAAGTTCCTCAGTCCAGAAATAACGACACGAGTAGCTGTTACCTACATTTCACAGGTGAGGTCATCAAAGTTGGTTAGGAACTTGGTGACTATGAATGAACAGTGAAGCTCAGAAACAAACACAGATGAAATACAGTTTCATCTCAGACGTTGATTTCTTATTTCCAGAAGTTTGATTTTGATTATTTTATATCCATGTCTGTATTCCATATGCTTCATTTTTATAATACCTCCTAGAGCACAAAAAATAAACTTATAGTAATTGCTATCTGAGAATCATTTTCTATAGATTTATTTTGCCAAGCATATGGATCCTTTTCAAGACTGTTAATTTTTTTTATTGAAATCTGTATTGGTATATTACATATACACATCATGATTGCACTCCACAATGAGAATTTGTACCAGTATAAGACACAACTTAATTCTCATTTTTTCCCATAGCCTTACCCAACCTACCACCCCCCCCCATATACATAAAGTTTGTTTCCTTTCTTTTTTGTTATTATCTCATTATTTTTCCCCTTTCACCCTATTTCACTTTGAGTATATTTTTGACGCCACCACTTAGCTCAATGGTTCTGGTGCCTGCCTTGCCAGTGCAAGGACCTGGGTTTGATGCCCGGTAACCACATACAACAATGCTGGGTGTGGAGACTCAGCAATCAGAACCACGTACCATGGTGCTGAGGGTGGTGGCTCACACCTGTAATCTCAGCACTTAGGAGGCAGGGGCAAAAGGATTGCTGTGAGTTCAAGGCTGAGCTCAGGACTAGCCTGAATTACAAAGC
>PVIR01039707.1:0-13751 GCA_004026965.1 Petromus typicus
GGTTCTTTATGTGAATCGACTGGCTTTCCCTGTCCTTTGCTTTCACATTATGTATGATTTTATTAAGCCCATACTCCACAAATCTGATTTGTCTTTCTACACTATTGATTATGTCTTCTCTGCTTCATTTCCACTTTATAGAATTCAGCTGTGTTATTTCTCCTTAATTTGTTTCTTTAGGTTGTCTGGCTCAGTTGTCACTACATTCTGCTTTCTTGTCTTGCTTCTTATTTCACACAATTCTTGCTCACTGTAACTTAAAATATGAATGCTGTCTATGCTAAATCTTTATTTAGTTTTATCATATCTAAATTTTCATTTTTATTGTTATATTTTTGTGCATCTTTATCTTTCACTCTTCTTAACCCAAACATTCCTACAACATTCTAGTGCTCAGACAGACCATTCTGTGAGAAGAAACGACCTGAGATACAGACGGGCCACACAAGCAACAGTGAGCTCCTGCTGCTCTGACAGTGACAATGCAAGGTTCACCATACCCTGGACAAATGCTGCTGCTCTACCCAATCTCATCACATCTCACACCACTTCACAGCATGAGAAAAAGAAGTAACTCCTACCCTAACCTTCTGAGTATCATCAGCAATTGTGCAACTCCAAACAAGGGCCCAGACTCCCCTCATCTTTCTCTATTACACCCTATACTTGCTTCAGCACTCAATCAATGCCATTTATTACATATCGCCATTGTTGCTGACTGATGTTCTAGTGTTCTTTCATCAGGGAATGCGACAATGACATAGAAAATGAATCAACTTCTTTATGATGACGTTCATAATTCTGTTTTCATTGGAGTCATCCTGGGGAAAGTCTTCACAGTACATTTAACCACTCAGGCCTACACACCAGCATACTTTATCCAAATTGATCTATTCATATTCTCCCACATAAGCCCTTTGCCTTTCAAGCACAGGATACTATTTCCTTTCTGTATCCTTTCCAAGTTAGACATGTCTCTGTCATTTTCCATGGTCAGTAGAATATGATTGGAAATTCAACACAGAAAATCTGAAGTTAATTGTACTTTGCTAGCTGTCCTCCACCTGTCTAGTTGATTGTCAAGGCACATACTGAAGTGGATCTTCTTGCACTCCACCTGAAGGAATGCATGGGAAGCACTATTTTCCATTGCAGACCCATGTTATATATACAGCACAAACAAAAATAAAGTTTTAATGTATTTGGCCATGAAGAGTTTCATTTGATGTCACATCACCTAATTTATCCTGATTCATACAAGGAATAAATAAGTTTGTGAATGACTTTTGGTTGTGAGGTTATAAAATTATTAGGTGATTCATAAATTAAAGAATAACATATGTATTTTTATAGAAGTGATGACTTCCATTTAGAATTCTAATCATTCAAAAATTATTGCGTTTGTCAAAATGTAGCTACATTTAAATGTATTTTATCCAAACACTTCACAAATATTTTAGTCATATTTGACAGCATCACCAACATAGAGGACACATTAATGAGAAAGTCAGATGCACGTTTCTGCCCTGGCATTGCTGACATTCTAGTATAGGGAGAAAGAAACAAGCAGCTACATGTCTAGGAAAACAAAGCCAGGCAGAGAAGAATGGGCCAGAAGCACTCTAACTTTACTACTAACTGTGAAGGATGTGGCACTAAATGGTGAGGTTCAGGAAGATGTCAGACTGAGATGACTGAGTGACCTGCAGTGAGAAGTGAGTTTAATTTTGAGTGGCCCAAAAAGCCATTCCGGGTGTTGAAAGGAAAGTGATATAATCTGATTGATGCTCCACCGTCAATTACCACATCAGATGCTCAGTTAATAACATTTAAACATACTTTTAGAAATGCATTTATGACCACCACATGTAAAAATAGTCCCATGGACTACTAATTTGGACATTTAACTTACCTTTTCAGCAAGTTCTTCACTTTAATAATTCAAAACATATTTTGATCAACAGCAGAAATTTCCAGAGGATGAAAAGAAGTTAACACATGTTAGATATTAATTGCAGCTAATTAACTAATCTCTTTATTGTAATAAAATTATCAGAAAACACTGAATTTCTCCTCTGAAGGTTTTTTTTCAGTTTTAAAACATCATATTTTATTCAAAGTAAATAGTTTCCTTTGCATACAGTTTGTAAATTTTTTTTGATTAATTAGCAAAATCATGACAATAGTTCTGTAAAATTCAAGAAAACAGGGATGAGAATAAACACTATGAATCAATGTTGTAAGTGTTTACTTGGATGTATGTAGGAAAAAAGTTGAATCATTTGATCAGTCGGACAAGAATATTCTGAGAAACCACTGGCAGGGGACTGAAATTTTGGTGTGACAACAAGCCTGTTCTAGAGAGTGCCTTCTGAACAAATATTTAAATGAGAGCCATGACCCAACAGATTTACATACAAGGAGAACTGAAGCACAATAACAACTAACTTTAAGGAAGAACTTACTTAGGGTATAAGAAAAAAATTCCAAAAGGCAATTGACTTAGAAGACTAAAGTGAGGTGTACTTGTTATCTTCTCATTATTGACAATATAAATAACACCTAAATTTTAAAAAGGGTGAAAATGTTTTATGGCTTCAGGGTTTCTGAGGGTTCAGTCAGGGTCAGCTAGTGGCAGAAGTGTTCCAGAAGAAGGAACATAGGAACAAGAATGTCAGAACACAGCAGCCAGGAATCAGAGAACAAGAGGTCAAAGAGAGGAGGGCTCTGAACAGCAGTATACCCTTTCAAGGGCCATTCCTGGGACCCACTGCCTCTGCAAAACTGTGAACAGGCTCGTCAGAGTCCGGCATCCTATGACACAGCAACCTTTCAAAAATCTCATCTTTGACTTTTGGAGAACTTTGCAGCTTTCAATAGTAATGGCAGATGAGAACTATTTGTATGGAGAAGACAGGATCAGGAAGAGTGCACATGGGAGGCTAAGTCATCTGGGAATTTATAAAGGTTTCACCTGTTAATACAAATGGACAACCATCAGTGGACACAGGCTAAATCTCGCTTCACCTGCCCTGTCTCAGGCTCAGTCAGGATCCCAGTTCCTACTCTGCAAAGAGTCAGCAGAAGAGAATGTAGGCAGAGTGACAGAGTAGTTGGGCGCAGCAGCGGTAACCCAGGAGGGAGACGAAGATGGATCGGCTATCGCATCGAAGTATCTAAGATTAAACAAATAAATGGCTGGCTTGGACAACTGCATCATAAACGGGAGTGTGATTGATATCATTTCAAAATTTCCTCCTACATTCTGAACAAAAGCTTACAGATTGTCTAAAACTAATGCCAATATTTCAGAAATTGCATGTTGGGATATAAAGGACAGATGTCATCTGTAGATTTATTTTGTTTGGCATGCAGTTGTTTGGAGCTAGTATTTAAAAACTGGAAGTATTCTTGTAAAGTGTGATTTTCCAGATTATCTGAAAATGTCAGACGCTCTGGCAATAATAGCTTCCACATCTGAAGGAGCTGTGGAATGCATACCTAATTTACAGTAGAACTCAGATTTTGCAGTCATTTTCCAGACACTGACAGTATTAAGTTCTAATACTCAAAAGGAAAGATGAGTTACCTTGTCATGATATTTTTTCTGTGGCTTTTCTTATAATACATAAATATTTCATTGTACACATACCTTCTTTTCAAATGTGACAAAATAAAAATATGCAGAAATTAGACTTTTGTTTTTATTTTCTTAATTTTTCAGATCATTTTAGTCTACTTCATGTTGCTACAATGAAATACCTGACAATGGACTATTTGTAACACATAGAAAGTTACAGCTTTATAATTCTAGAGGTGGGAATGGTCAATATCAAAGTGCCAGCAAATGGCAAAGTGCTTTTTATAACATCCTAGTGTGGAAAGCAAGAAGGTGAGAGGAGTGGCCACTCCTCAAAGCCAGTTTTCACAGACATTATTCCACCCACAAGCACAGAGCTCTGAAGTCTAATCACCCCTGAAGACTCCACTCTCAGAGCTGTTACTCTGGGAATTAAATTTCTACGGAAGTCTGAGGGAGAATACACATTCAAAGTTTACCACGGGTTTATGAGCTTCACACTTCTTGTATGTTTTATGTAATCTGATTACCATTTATGTACATGAAAATAACTGACATGTACACATCTGAGTTATACTTTGAGATTTGGGGGCACAACTAAAATAATTGCCAAAATCAATTGCCAAATCTATTCCTTTGATTATATCCTTATGCAAATCCTAACCTAACAATGACAGAAGTTGTTACGGATCCCCAAGTCTTCTCACTTTTCTGAGAGCACTGCATTCTGAAACTCTACCTTGATTCGAAACATTATTTGGAACCCTACACTTCACTTAATAATTCAATCAGCTCTGATTCCATTATGCACATTTCACTTAGCAGAAACAGCTATAAATCAGTATACAACCCATACATGGGTTGTTTTCTTATTATAATAATTAAATTCTGTATGGAGAACAAATGCATTCATCTATGTTTCTATTTAATACATTCCTTATTTTCAAATGAATTAGAAAAATGTGAATAGCTTTATATTTCTGAAGTAATAGTGTACAGTTGCTTAAATAGTTTTCAGGTTTGAGGGAGAAGAGGGCACTGTGCTTATTGCATACTTAAGGGGCAGATAATTGGCCGCTAAGTGACTAAAGGATTTGAGAGGAGAGTTGTTAGTGACAGTTCAGCAAAGTCATTACTACCACTTGTCAAGTCAACAGAGCTCAGGTTGTGAGTGATGTGAAAGCTGACTCAGCTCCCCAGATTTACCTTGGAAATGTGGATCACTTGGAACAAAGTGCTTTTTTCCCTCTGCCCAATTTACTCAATTATAAAATGGCAATAATAGTACTTATCTCAAATAAAAACATGGATTGACAAGCTAGTTGTAGCCTTGCATTAATGTTATTCCTGTGACTTATTAACAGGCTATTAAATTGTATTTAGAGTCTTTAAATCTGCTTCTTCTTTTAAACAATTGGTGCCATTTAAAATTCCATGTCATGATCCTGAACATTATTCTAACAAGAGGAAATAGTAAGTCTAAAAGGAAACTTGATTTGGACCAAAAAATGTAGATGTTAATTTCAAATTTTATATCCCAGTAATGCAAATACATTATTACTATTGGGAGATTTATTTTCTCTCTAACTGATTCAACTAGTAACTTGTAGATTAAGAATCTGAAAATCCAATTTAGGATTATAGGTCATGGCAAAGAAACAGATTCTTTTTTAGCCTGTTAATACTTCTATATAAACTCATTTTAAAAGCTAAATTTATTTAATTCTGACATATGGTAAGTCCAGATTGTTTATGTCAAAACTAGGTAACACCACAGAGACTTGTAGAATTTGGGTCATAAACTGGCATGTATATATATCAGGACCAGATATATATAAAATTTATGATCACCTGTGCTTGAATTTGACTCTAGAACATTAGAAAAATCATTTTATATGCCTAAGTTTTTTCATAGTTGTAGTGTGATGATGTTGAAATGATCTCTGACATATTATAGTTAGTGATACTTGAAATGAAACAAGTGACTGGATTGATTTACAATAGCTGTCACTGAGCTGGGCTTAGTATATTATGATAATCATTCCTAGTAGTCAAGCACAGTGAACACACAAAAGCATGTATAATGGCCTTGTATTGTGGGTTAAATTCTGTTCCCCTAAAATTCATGCTGAATTCCTAACCATCAAAATCTGAGGGGTTTTGTTGTTGTTTTTGCTTTGTTTGTTTGTTTGTTTGTTTGTTTTGTAAAATACAGTCCCTGCAGATAAACTTTTTAGTGAAGGTGATTAGTTAAAATGACATTTTTCTAAAATAGTTAAGATAACAGTCTTCTAAAATAGAAGGGCGTTTAGCTTGAGATGACTAATATGCTTATTAAAAGGAGAAATTTTGAGATTCTTAACTAAAACTAGAGGTGGGATCACAGTGGCCCAGCAGACATCTCCATTCTCCAATGATGGCCAAAGCATACGCAGCAGGGAAGAGACTCGGAGCAGGTCCTCTTCACAGCACTCAGAAGGGAACCAACCACAGTCTCAGAACTGTGAGAACATAAACTCATGTTGTACAAGCTACCAGCTTTGTGGTATATCAGCCTCAGGAAACTAATACAAATGCTATACAGTAATTTTCTACAGATAAATAACAAGAAATTTTAATTTTTAAATTTGTGACTTTTTTGACAAGCAAAAATTAATGTGTAACAAAAAGTATACACACATGCATAGTATTTTCATTTCACAGATTGAAGAAGTAAAAGAATTAGGATGTTTCACATATATGTACCAACTGCTCAAGGGTGTGTAAATATTATATATTGCAAAAATGTACCAAAAAAGAAATTGAGAGACAGATGAAGAAGGAAGGGAAAGAGAATGAAAAAACAATTAAAAAGGATTGTATACATGTAGCAATTCCCAAGAAAGTATCTAAACAGTATGTACTAGAAACATACATAATAAAAATAGTACAAATACACTGTAATTTCTAAACCACTATATGCATTACTATTTTGACAATATTTATGTATAAAATTAAAAATAAAAGGCGAGTAGTCTAGAGTTCAATCCCCAATAACCACATAAAACAATGGCAGGTGCGGTGATTCACACCCATCAGCAATCAGTACCACATACCACAGTGTCGGGCGTGGTGGCTCACACTTGTAATCCCACCACTCAGGAAGCAGAAGCAGGAGGACTGCTGTGAGTTTGAGGCTTGCCTGGACTACATAGTATCTCAGGACCAGCCTGAACTAAAGGCAGAAGCAGGAGGATTGCTGTGAGTTTGAGGCTTGCCTGGACTACATAGTAGCTCAGGACCAGTCTGAACTACAAAGTGAGACCCTGTCTCAAAAAAAGAATGAAAGATGAGGTCAGAGATTTAGCTCAGTGGTTCTAGCATCTGCCTGGCAAGCGCAAGGTCCCAAGTTGAATCCCTGGTACCACATATTACAGTGTTGGTGGTGGTAGCTCACACCTGTAATCCCAGTGATCAAGAGACAGAGGTCAGAGAATTGCTGTGAGTTTGAGTCTAACCTGGGCTACATAAAGAGCTCAAGGCCAGCCTGAACTACAAAACAAGACTGTCTTAAAAAGCTTAAAAAAAAAAAAAAGAAAAAGAAAAGTGAAGCGACAACAGATCCTGCAGAAATCTACATCGTCAACACCAGAGCCTGATGGATTCACTGCTGAATTCTATAAGAAATTTAGAGAAGATGCAATGTTGCTACACTTCTAATTCTTTAATGAAATTTAAAGGGCAGAAATATTACCAAACTTATATCTGGAAGCAAGTATTAACCTGATACTGGGCATGGAAACTCATAACCAGACAAAGATCTCAACTTAAAAGAAAAGACAAAGATCTCAACTTAAAATAAAAATACAGGCCAATCTGTCTGATTGATATAGATGCAAAACTCCTCAATATGACACTTGCTGACATTAATCCCCAGTACCAGAAAGAAAGAAAACAAAACAGAACTGGATCAAAGAATGTAGCAACTAATTCAGACAGCTATACATAATCAAGTAGGATTTATCCCAGGGACACAGAAATGGTGTGATACACACAAATCAGTAAATATAATATATCATATTGACATAATAATATATCATATTGGCATAAACCAAGGGCAGAAATCATGTGATCATCTCAATAGACGCAGCAAAAACATTTGACATAGTCCAATAGCCACTTACAATAAAACCCTGCAGAAAATTGGAATAAACAGTTTTTATCTCAGTCTGATAAAAGCCATCTATGACAAATCAACAGCCATCATCATCTAGATGATCAAAAATCGAAAGCCTTCACTCTGAAATCAAGAACAAATAAAAAATGTCCACTACCATTACATTGATTCAAAATATTTCTGGAAATACTAGCCAGGACAATTAGACAAGAAAAGGAAATAAAATGGGAACAGATAAGATAGAAAAAAGTTAAGTTGTTATTATTTAAAAATTCTATGATACTATACTTAGAAGACCTCAAAATCCTCAATGAAAGACTCATTTTTGTTAAGGTTTTTATTTTATTTTATTTTTTTTTTTTAGTTTTTTGAGGCAAGGTCTCACTTTGTAGTTCAGTCTGGTCCTGAACTCACCCTTGGACTCAGCAATCCTTCTATGTTTGCCTCTTGTGTGCTGGGATTACAGGCTTGAGCCACTACACCTGGCATTGTGGTGTGTGGTACTGATTGCCGGGGGATGTGAGTCACCACGCCCAGCATTGTTGTATGTGGTTACTGGGAGATGCAGTGAGAGATGCAGCAAATCAAAGTCCTATTCTTTGTTATAGCTTGTTCCAGGCCATGCAGACAGCTCCATCGATGGCCTTGGTCTTGCTGCTAAATCGGACATATCCATGGGATAAGCGATGCGCTTCTGATGAAACTAAGTAGTAAAAACAATATAAATAGTGGTATTATTCTCTGATAGTAAGTAGACATCCTGGTAAGAGAAAAGATGATAACAAGAGTAGGAAAAGGGAAAATTTCACAAGGCTGAAAACTCCTTTTACAACAGATGGCTTGATTAAAATAATGGTGTGTCTTTCTAGAGGTCTCTGTTTTCTGAATTAAACAGAAATTTTTCTAATGCTAAGTGCAAACATTTTAACAATCTTTACTAAAAAGACCATCTTCCATAAAGTAGAGAAGGAAAAGAGAAAAATGAGATGTTTTTAAAAAAAGGAAACAAAGCCTATCTGTATAGAGGGTGGTGGTTGTAGGAAGGGCAGAAGAATGAGAAAAATCAAGATGTGTTATGTATAGTAAAAATTCCCTAATGTTGAATGTGATCATAACCTATGTACAAAATATACTGATAAGGTTAATAAAAAATCAAAGAATGAAAAGTCCATTTGCTAAAGCAAAGGTTAAAAATACTACAATACCTTGTTTCGTTTACTGTTTTCTAACACGATTTCATGGGAATTAGAACATCCATCATAGTGGGAACCTTGAACATTAAGCAACCACTTCGTTTCTCACGCTCAACTTTCCCTTTAACAGTAGTACCAGACCTCAAAGGCTCAGGTGTGTGTGGTGTTTTACTTTCTACTCAAAACTCACGAAGACAAACCAAGTGCTTTTAAAAGAAATGGAAAATCAAATACCAATCAACAGCCCTTTCCATCTGCTGAAGTCTCATTACTTATTTATTCACTGGCCAAGGCTGGTTTATCAGTAACTCAGAAAATCTTCTTGTCCTGCTCTGTACAGCAGCCCACACTCAGGGTTAGAACAGTTCTTATTTCCTCTCACAGCAACCAAAGTGCTGTCAGTTATTGCATTTGCTTTTATCTCATCGTTAGCCACAGGCTACCAAGACTAGAAACTACCATGCCTTATTACACATGGGATCACTGGAACATTCCTGCCCTCCCAAAGGGAAACATTTACTGTTGTTAAAACACAATATTACACTGAAGTTTTCCTTATGTGGTGATATATTCACAAGCACAAGAATAAAATGGGGATGACTATTAGTTACAGATTTTTCAGATACTGTTCTCATTTTACAAATATATGCAGAGGAAAACATAGATTCTCCACATTTTGAAAAAAATAGTGCATTAAAAGTTATTAATTCATCATCAGAAATTGTCAGAGTTGATGTTAATCATCCAGAGTGAGCATTTAATGTTAGATTTAAATAGACACATTTAGCTGGAATTTTAATAGCGCTCCAAGCATAAGAACTTATCTGTTATCATTAATGACAGAGAAAGGTAGTATTGTAGTTAATCAAATATTTGGATTAATGGTATTGTTCATATCATTCTCTAAAAATCTAAATACAGAATATTAGAAATGTTAAAACCACCTGGAATAAAATTGAACAGATAGTAAGTTGGCACTAAGGTATTCACATCATCATCTTTTTAAATAAGTGCTGAAATTCTGGTTAATAAAATTCTTAATGCTATACTATTGTATGACACAGAACTAAAAAGAAATTTCCCCATGGTTGAGAGCAGTTTGGGTGGTTGTCAGAGACCAGGGAGGCTTAGAGATGTGAAGAGAAGGGAGGAAGGTTTGGCTAATTACTGTGAATTTCACTTGCATGGGACCAAGAAACTGGGATACGACCCTACCCAGCATGGCGATGGTACATAATTATATAGTATCAATTTCAATAAAAAAGAAGAAAAGATCCTGGGAGTTTTCAGAACAAAGAAATGATGGACGTTTGAGGAGATACATTTTGACCTTACACTTTAAGCTTAAGAATACATAACCTGTATTAAAAACTACATAGGTGTCAGGCTGGGGAGTTAACTCCGTGGTCCTGGTGCTTGCCTCACAATCCCAAAGTCACAAGTTCAATCACTGGTACAAAAAAGAAGTAAAACCAAAAATTACACAATTCTCCACTCCTATGTGTTTTTTTTTTAAAGAAGAAAAATATTCTATGTTGTTATTGCTAAGCACTGAAATTTCAGAACCTTGGTATTATTAGCCACTTTCTTAAAGAGTACAAGAAATAGGTGTTTATTAAACTTTTGTTGAATATCAGTAATAGTAAGTGATAAATGTTATAGGAGAACCAATGATAGCTATCAAAGAGTGTTAAACAATCTGACAGACAATTTAATCTGGTAAACATATTACCTGTTGTAGGAAAAATTCCTTTCACAATCCTACTGTCACAGAAAAATTCATCGATGTGGTGAAAGGGACCCCGAAGAGCTTTGTAAGGTGTTTTATATACTAAGAGCAAAGTATCAGCACTAAGGTGTACATTTAGAGAACAATGAAGTTTGAGAATTAAACCAAATTCAGACAATAAATAGCAATTATTGCAAATTACAAAATCATTACATTTTAATGATTCATCTTAATTTTAATGTTCATCTTAATATGTGATAGAATAGTTTAGCTGAAAAATACCTGGTCAGTGTGATTATATGGACGCTCTAGAGAGAGTTTTAGTACTTATTGTAGCCAAAAAGTAAGTTCCATTTGTAATTTTCTTGCTATTTCCTGATGATAGAGAGAGAGAGAAAACATGAAATATGATCTCATGTCAGACTATAGTTCCTAAAATTTCTGAAAATGTTATAGTTTAAATTTACCATTGGGATTTTTTTTTTTTTTGAGACAAGGTCACACTTTGTAGTTCAGGCTGGCCCTGAGCTCACTATGTAGCCCAGGCTAGCCTTGAATTCACAGCGATCCTCCTGCCTCTGCCTCCTGAGTTCTAGGATTACAGGTGTGAACCACCATACCCGGCACTGTGGTTTGTAGTACAGGTTGCTGGTGGGCATGAGTCACCAGGCCCGACATTATTGCATGTGGTTACTGGGGATTGAACCCTGGGCCCATGTACTTGCAATTAAGATGCTGGAACCACTGAGGTAAATCCTAGGCCTACTATTGAGATTCTGACAAAAGTCGAGGAATTTGTTATTAATATAGGCTGTGTTGACACCAGTGGGATAACTTTATTCTCAAGACTGAAGAAAAGAAAATATAACATGAGCTAAAAAACCAATAGCTGTGATTTGGTCTACTTTATTTAATCATTTATTGGCTCATCATAAAGTATTATATACTTGGTATATCACTAAATATTTCACTGTGACTTTTTAAAACTTCAGTATTCACTGTGTCCTAGGTAATTTCGTAGTTCCAGGGTTCACTGTGGACTGATGACAAACTTGAGACATATTTGCTTTCCTAGAATGAATAGTTTCTTGGAATAGAAAATACTTTGAGCCTCAGAGAGACATCTGAAATAATTACCAGAGACATCTGAAATAATTAAACATGGAGAATGCAGTCTCTTTATCACTATCAAGAGTTGCATATAGGATTGTGTAATGAAGAGCTGTATGAAATCCAGTAAAGAGACAGCCTAGAAAATACAAAATGAATGCATAGTTCTGTTTATTTTTCCTTCTGCCAGTACAACATTTCACATATATTTACACTTTCGAGTCAGTTGTCCACATAAAGATATTAAGAGATTTCATTTAAATATGAAGACGCCTTACTTTTTCTTAAATATTGAAAAATGTCAGTAACAGGCCCATAGGCCCCGCTCACATTCCTGACACAGTTCGGGGTTGGCTTGGAAGCAAATGACTTTTTTGAAGAAGGGACCACATTTGAAAACTTCGTTTGGTGTGTCACAACACATGCCCGAAAGCCATGTGAATTTCCTGCTCCACTATATTGCTTTGAAAATGATAAAACCTAATTCGGTAAAATTAGCATCAATCTTATTCTCTAGCTTTAGGTGCTACTAATGTGTTTCCTGCTATAGAACTGAGGCTATACACAAAGTATGAATGAACATTCTAAATTGATGATTTTAAAACAAAAAAACACAGTTGCAAATACAGCCTGAGAAAGAAGCAGGATCTTTACACCGTCCGAAATGCACTTGCTTTCAACAATTATGCAGTACTTTGATATTGTTTCTAAACTATTGATGGTGCCCAAGGAAATAATAAAACCATTCACCCAGCAAAGGAGACTCTTAGGAAAGATAGTTACTCCAGAGTAATGAGCTTGGTCTCAGAGGTCTACGCATAGAGCACTCTGCACCTTCTATAGAAACATGTTCATCAAGTTAAGTATTGAACAGAAACGTGGACAGAAAAATTTGAACTTGAATCTTGTTGTGGTAACACCTCTATTGAGATTTTTTTTTAAATTATCTTTATTGGTACATTAAATATACACATCATGATTGCACTCCATAATGGGGATTTGTACCAGTATAAGACACAACTTAATTCTCATTTTTTCCCCCAAGCCTACTTCTATTAGTGACTCTGTTAATTTGAAAATTGGTCTGATTTGCTTTAAATATCCATAAGTATTAGCATGAGAGTGTATATAAACAAATGCTTTTTCTTGGAACATCTTTATTATCATCAGTATATTTGAGAAATTAACAGTCATCATTAATATTCATTTTTGCCTTCAATATATATTTTCCACTTGCATGATTTTAGGCCTTTTATTGGACTTTGATACTCTGTAATCATAAACTTATACTACCTAAAATAGTGTTGTATGTGAAAAAGAAGGTTTACATCTTTCACTAATTTTGTTTTTTTGTGGTGAAATTAATTGTGGATGTTTAATTTTTTATTAATATATGTTTATAGTACAAAATGACTGAATGCATCATAAAGAGTTGGTATGTATATATAATGTATATATGTATATATATAGTATGTATATATATATTTATATACATATATATCTCACATCAGATATATATCTTATATATATATATATATACATCACATTGCTATATATATATATAACATATATATAACACATCTTATATATATCTTATATATATATATCACATTGTTACATATATATCACATACACACACGCACACTCACACACACACACACATATATATATATATATATATATATATATATAATACATCTTAATTTTTATTCATTCTCTTCCTTTCTCTTTTCTCACCCTTCTATCCTTATCTTGGTCTCTGTCGTATTTTTCATAAGATCTATTTCCAATTCCTATTATCTGTCTTTCAACTTGTATTAAATCTGTCTATGCTTTGCAGACTCATAGAAGTGAAACCATGAAATATTTCACTTGTGTGATTTCCTTCACATAAAATTCTGGTCTGAAAGTAGATCTATTATCCTGTGAATGACTCCAGTTTACCCTCCTTTATGGCCAACTAAGTCTAGAGATCGTATACTC
>PVIR01039708.1:0-13735 GCA_004026965.1 Petromus typicus
ATAGAATTTCACAATTATTCTTACCTACTATTAAGACTGAGGTAAAAGGATACTTTCTGATAGCTCTCATTATTTGAGAACTGTAAACTACTCAAGTAGTTTTGGAGAAAAATTAAGAAATAATAAACGTATGAAGCTATAGGTATGCTAAGTATTCTGATTTGATCAACATACAAAGTGTATATGTATATAACATTAACTTATGCTTCATAAACATACATAATTATAAACTATATACATAGTGTAATAAAAGCACAGTACTGATAGAAAGCATTTGCCTTCATTACCAATGCAGATTTATAGGATCTCAACAACACATATTATACAATTTATAACAATTTTTGTTCATTTGTCTTCAACAATAAAAATTGGCAAATATCATTGGGCCCAAGAAATTACTGCCTTTCCTACTGGTAATTGTTTGGAATAGAAACTGTTTATAAAAATGTATAACTATGTGTATAATATGTAAATAGACTAATGAACATTAATATTATTTTGAATATTTTTAAGTGATTTCAGTGAAAGAATAGCTTTCCTGAAAACTTAAGACTTTTTAGTAGACTATTTTTTCTCCTCTCGTTTAGTTTATGTTAATGAAATATGGAGAAATATGTGTATTATCTCCATCCCACGTCTTTAAAATACAATTAATACTGAATATCCTGACTTTGCTTCAATGGGTAAAAATTATTTCTCTTGGAGTTCTTTCTCATCTACAGTTTAAAATGCCATTTTCTGCCAAAATTAAATCTCTGGCACCTTAATTTTCAAAATTCATCATTTGGTTTCCTCTGGGAAAAACATTACTTCTAAGGAAAATGGGTAAAATGAGATCTGAGGACACAGCTCCATACAGTGTTCTAACTTGTCAGTGGAACGTAGCAAGAGGGGCTCGTCACAAAACCCCTTTGTCATCGTGTATATTTCTATTCTTCATTTTAAGGTGAAGCTGAAAACATACTAGAAACAGAAAAGAGCAAGTTGCAGCTGCCAAAAGGAATGATCACTTTTGAAGACCTTGAAAAAGCTAGACGGGAACAGAGTAAATTCTTCATAGACAAATGAAGCTGTGTTTACTTGCTGTATCTCAAAACAGAAAATTATTGGCTGGAATCATGGTTTTTAAAAACTTTTTAAATATTCAAGATTTTGATATAATGGATTTTATTTTAAAATTTTAAAATGCAAGGTGAGATTGACCAAATTATTTTAAAATAAAATTTATATAACATTCAACACAAAATTATGGAGGTACTCTTTCAGATTTCTTCTATGTGTTATAAATTTCTAAATGTAAAATTAATAAATTATTTTGTTTGGAATTCCTAGAAGCAATTATATTGCTACTTACAATTCTGTCATATACATTCAGTTCTCACAGGTTCTCCCCAAGTTCATGAAGGAGGCATCATTTTATGGATATGGAAACTAAGACCCAGAGAGATTTAGTTACTTTTCCACAGTCATACATGAGCTTGAATTTGACAGAGCTTATATTTGAACCTAGATAGTTTGATATCAATGTCTATATTCTAAAAGGCCTTGAAAAGTGAGGCCCAACCTTTTTAATGTGTAAGAATAGTTATGAAAGAGAATAAAAAGCAACATTCAAATATGATTCATACAGCTGAGAGAAAGGTTGGAAGGAGGGGACGATTGGTAAGAATATGTACCTTTAAAAATTTAGACTCATAAAGGGCTGGGCATTTAGATCAGTGGCACAGTGCCTCACTCACAAGTGCAAGCAAGGTCTTAAGGTCGATCCTTAGTACTGGAAAGAAAAAAAATTACCCATGGGACTCTCATAAAATACTCCTATTTTATACCATTCCTCCAGATACAACCCCTTTTTAAAATACAATCATTCCAAGTATTTTTCGAGATCTGTCATGTGTTAGGGAATGTTACAGTTCCTGCAAATACATCAGTGAATGAGTAGGAAAGCACTGTGCATTTTGGTCAGAAGGATATGTTCTAGTGAGAAATAGGAGAACAAGGGAGAGCAATAAATAAACATCGAGACATGCAAGATTATTTCTGAAAGGGGCTGGAGATTTAGCTCAGTGGTTCCAGAGCCTGCCTCACAACAGCAAGTCACCAGTTCGAGCCCTAGTACCAAAAAGATTATTTCTAAAAGTAACAAATGCTTCAGAGAAATGGAAAAGGATGAACAGAAATGACTAAGAGGGTGGGGAGTGGTACTTTATTTCAGAGCCTGACCCTCTGCAGAAGAGACTTCTGAGCTGGGAGCTGAATGGTGAGTGAGTCAGGTAAGTTCCATGTAGAGCAGCACACAAGAGCAGTGAAGGCATCTCCAGAAAAAAGAAGGAGCCAGAAGAAAGGCTCTGTGACTTGGGATGAGTTGGGAACAGAAAAGGAGAAGAGCAGGCTATGCAACGGAAAGGTGGGACACGCGTGAATGTGACGTCCCCATGCTTTCAAGGAGCTAACAATATATGGCTTTGGGAAAATCGTGACAACTATGGGCAAGTATCAAAAGAAACCTAGAAATTCTTCATGAAGACAAAGAGAGGAAAAGTAAGGGAATCCCAGGCAAAATAAACAGCATGAACACAGGCTGGATCACGCATGTCACGTCCAAGGCGTGGCTCCCAGTCTTTCAGACTGGCTGGGGCCGGGGACTTCTGAAGAAAATGGCCTCATAGCGGAAGAGCCCTTGACTATAATGCCAAAGAATTTGGACACTTTCTTGAGGATAATATGTGTGAAAGTATTTAAACTGGTATTTTCCTGGGATTAACAGGTTAGAGGGAAATGATTTCAGAACCCGAGTAATGAGGACATGCAATGGTCCACCTGATGAGGACCATGAATTAAGGATAGCCTTGAAACTGGAATCAAGAAATAAAAAGCAAGAGTAGCAGGACCAGGAAACTAGCTTGAAATTATAGAGATTGGAGACAGTGATCTGCCATCATTTAATATGCAGTGATTATCTGTGGCCCCAGAGAACCTGGGAACAAAGTGAAGGGAGGCACACTGCTGAGCTGATGGGCGCCAGTATTGGTCTGTAAGAATCTAGAATGGTACACTTTTCTCCTTACTTTCAATCACGCCACCCAGACTTTTCTGATACCACCTAACTAGAGCTACCCAGGTATAAATTAGAGGCTGACTTGACTAAAACATCATGTGGGATTTGTGACCCTCTTTGGACCAGTATTAGCTTCTTGGCATTGACACTGAGTACATCAACAGTTCTATCTCAGTAGAGCCTCTGATAAAACACACACACACACACATGCACACACACACACGCACACACTTTCTCTCTCATACTTTCTGTTTGCTCCCAACGATATGGTGAAGAAAAAAAAAAACAAAGCATAGCTATTAAATAATGGCTTTGTATTGTACTACATTAAATATAGTCCAACCGTCCTTGGTTTTGCTGACTATCCAAAACTTTTTCTTTCATATTATTGTATCATCTTTTTATTTAACTATTTCAACCATAAGAGACAAGCTATTTTTAGTAATCTATGTCAACTAAATACTTCTTGTTTTGTTTTGTTTTTGGAGATAGGTCTCACTTTGTAGTTCAGGCTGGCCCTGAGCTCACTATGTAGTCCAGGCAAGCCTTGATCTGACAGTAATCCTCCTGCCTCTGCTTCCCAAGTGCTGGGATTACAGGCATGGGACACCATGCCTGGCATTGTGATATGTGGTATTGACTGCTGATTGGTGTGAGTTACCATGCTCTGCACTGTTATATGTAGTTACTGGGGATTGAACTAGGAACCTGGCATTTGCAAGGCAGGCGCCAGAACCACTGAACTAAGTCTCTGGCCCAACCAAATACTTCTTTTTTAGGTTTTTTGAGACAGGGTCTCGCTTTGTGGTTCAGGCTGGCACTCAGCTCAGCCTCAAACTCACATCTCAGCAATCCTCCTGCCTCTGCCTCCTGAGTGCTGGGATTACAGGAGTGAGCCACCATGCCCGGCACTGTGGTATGTGGTTACCGAGGATTGAACCCAGGTCCTTGCGCTTGCAGGACAGGCGCCGGAACCACTGAGCTAACTCCCCGGCCCCCAACCAAATACTTTTATACATTCACTGTTATCATTACTATTATTAAGCCCTATTTACCTACTAGACATCTGACATTTTCAAATACTGAAGCTTATTTAGTCCTTGTTCAGCTAGCTTATATTCATCACAATTGGTATTTTACTGAATGAAGAAATAAATATAAGGAAGTATATTAGAAGAAAGATAAAAAGTGAAGGTCTCATTGTAAACAAAGATCAAGATTTTAAATAATAAAGTTATATCACCCAATGTCTGTCAATAATCACTACTACATTTTCTTTATTGGGGGAGTCTTACCTTCACTCCTCTTCCCATTATACTGTTGCCCCAACAAATCAATGCAGTGATTCCCCTAGCTGTATGTGTTCCTAAAGAATTACAAAGAACTAGTCCAGAATTTTTTTTTTCTTCTTAGTACCATTTTAATTTTTACTAGTACATGTTTGTAGTACATAATGATTTCATTTATCATGAGGAGTTGGTACATACATGTACACAATACATCTTAATTCTATGTCATGGTTTGTGTCTACATGTCCCCCCAAAGCCTTATCTTGTTATAGGTAGGGCTTCTTTCAGAGGTGACTGGATCTAGAATGTGTGATGCTGGGATAAAGGGTATGTGAATTCTAAATCAGTCCACTGATTACTTTGGCATAGTTTTGGCTAGAATTAAGGGTGCCTAACCCTGGATGTGAGTGCTATCCACTATGAGTGGGTACCCTGGATAAAACAGAGGGATAAAGAGAAGAATACTGTCACGCATGGCTTGTTGCTTGTCTGTCATTCACTTGCTGCCTTCTGCCTACCTGGTTTATGATGCCTCTCTACCATGCCACCCTGACTTGGAACCAGCCAACTATGGACTGAAATCTCTACAAAATGTGAGCTAAGTAAACCTTTCCTCCTTCATCTTTGGGTGTTGGGTATTTTATCTCAGCAACAAGAAAACTAAGACATTCTTTTTGTTTTATATAATCCCCCACCACTCCCTGCTTCCCTGAACCATTACTTGGTCCCCTTCTCATTTACAAAAGTTTTCTCCATTTTTTTCAAGTTCTCTTCTTTTAGCCTCTCTCCTTCCAACTTCTCTTTGCTTTCATCACTTGGTCCCCTTTCAGTATTCAAAAGATTGGTCTTGTTATTTCCTACTATCTTTTATTTTGCTCTTCATATTTTGAGTTTTTCATATAAGTGAAACTGTGCAATATTTAAGCCTGGGGGTCCAATTTGTTTCATTTAATATTATAGTCTTAGTAGGCATTTATTTTACTATGAAAGACTCAAGTTTATACTTCACTTTGGCAGATTAGTACTTCACTCTATATAAATTTAATATTTTCTTTATTGATTCCTCTCTTGATAGGCTTATATAAGGGTCATCCCTAAAGACTATTATAAATTGTGCTACTGTACATAAATATGCTATGAGCATATATCATTGTAATATGATCTTTAACTTTTTTTTTTTTGAGCTTCAGAATTTATTTAGACAAAAATGCTATAAACAATTTAAAACAAAACCATGTACAAGAAAATAGCCAACAAAGCACAGGGTCCCTGCTGTCCCTCCCTAGGTAGGAATGACAGACGGCAAGGCCTGTGCCACCGTAGGGTCTCTGTAGTCCATTACTTTCCTGAATCCTACACATCACTATACAAAATACCGCTTGGACCAAACCCTCTAGCCAAAAACAGCTTTTCACACTGAGCATGCATTTGGCTCCCTAAATGGAATGTGTGGCCCTGAGCCGTGTGTCTGAGGGGGAGGGTGACAGCATCCACTGGGTGGTACCTCCGCAATCAGGCAATGGAGCACAGAGGCCACCCTGTCAAGGCCACGGTGTGAGCTGTGGCAGCAAGCAATTGAGCGACAGCAAAAGGCACAAGTTCCTGTCCCAGCCGTCCTGACTCAGTGCCAAGGAGGACCTGCCAAAGGCTCCTTCCAGTGCTAAGTGTTTGGGGAATCATGATGGAAAATACTGCAGAGTGGCTGCTTACTATTTCTTTTTAAAATCAACAGATTTTATAAAAATTACTCCCAGTAAGTTATTGAATCTACAAAACAGAACTTCGTCAAGGATCATTTATAAACCACTGGTGAGACACACAGGAGCTGCTCCTTTAACAGTGGCATCGCGATAATACCGCATTTGGCTGTAGAATGGGCTCTCATCCTTTTCTGCTGTGGAAGATGCATAGTTGGGGTGCAGCTGCACGCTCAGATGGGCGGAGGATCTGGTGCACGGAGCTGGGGGGTGAAAGCACCCAGAGTTCTCAAGAGTGCTCCTCCTCGTCTTTAATCTCAGAAATTCTGTCTATAGGATTTAAAGATTTCCACAACAAAATTCAATGTTTCAGCTCCAAAAACCCAACTGCTTTATAGACAAATGTGCACTGTTCCTGACCACGCAGAGGTTCTGCGCGCCGCATCGGTGTTCTGTTTGACCACGGTCAGGCTGGCGCCCTGACCGCGGAGATTCGTTCTCACGCTTGAAGCTGGAGACCTGTGTCTGGAGCAAGTTTACTTGTTTCAGCTTCCTGGCATGATTTTCTGCCTTCACAGCTGGGCTGGTCATCAGCTCCAGGTTCTGTTCCACCTGCTGCACCATGCCCTCCAGGTCGTGGTAGTCACTCTCCTCCTTGATCATCTTTGCTTCTAGCTTCTGCTCAAGTGTCCTCAACATTTCTGAGTTTCAGAGAAGCTCTGAATCTCATTCAGCTTTCTTCCTGGCTTAGAATTTTCATCTTTCAGTGCTCATAATTCATCTGCAGCGTTCACAGCTGTCCGTCTCCTAGGGACTCTCCGTGAGCTGTGAAGTCTGGACTCTCACACAGGGATGCTGGAGACACGCACAAGTCTGCGTCACTCACTGTCCACGGGGGCAGAGACTCAGGCCTCGCCAGCTCCGATGGGGAGGAGAAGGACAGTTAGGTGCCACAGGGAGATGTGCTGGTGGTGGCCCGAGCTGAGCAGCTCTGCTCCACAGCGGACCGCAGACAGGCCTTATTCCACCCATCCTCCTCGTCGTCCTCATCCATGAAGTTCCCTGCCCCTGTCAGGTCCTCAAAGAACGGCTGCCAATAGTCTAGGTTGAAGCTCATGGCCTGGATGGTTGGGGAGCTAGGGTCCAACCCTAGGGAGCGCCATGAGGCTTCCTTTGGATAAATTCTGCTGTTGGTCATGTCATCTTTTGACAGGCTGAGGTTCTTGGTTTTCAGAAAGTCTTTAAAGGAGAACAGATTTGCCTCTTCAAGGTCTTCAGGTTTGTCACTGTCCGTCACCACAAGGCTCTGTGCCTGAGACAGCAGGGACTTGCCTGGGCGGCGCGCCTAGCCTAACATCTCAGCCCCTGGCGTCCTAGCCGGGGCCCATGGGCACGCTGTCACCGCCACTCTCTGCCTTTAACTCTTTTGAGACAGTATCTAGAAGAGGAATAGTTCACTCAAAGGTGATTTCTATCTTTATTTGAGGAATTTCTATATTAAGTTCAGTAGTGTATGAACTAGTTTATATTTCCACCCCCCTTTACCTGCAGCCTATCCAGCATCTGTTATTATTCAATGTCTTCATGATAGTCATTCTTTCTGGAGTAAGACGGAATCTCACTGTTGTTTTTATATAATAGCCAGTGCTGCTAACCATTTTTACATGTATTTATTGGCTATTTGCACTTCTGAGAAGTATCTAATCATTATAGTGCTCAGTTTTTCACTGGGGCTCTTATTTTAATTCTTTATATATTCTACTAATTAGTGCTCTGACAGGAATAGTTGGCAATTTTTTTTCTCATTCTGTAGATTATATTTTCATTGTTTGTTGTTACCTTTGCTGTGCATTTTAAAAATCTGATATAATCTCTTTTTTTACTGATACCAGTTCTTGTGCTTTTGAGGTTTGTTCAGAAAGTCCTTGCCTATGCTTATATCTTTAAAAGTTTTGATTATTTTATCTTCCAGCAGATTAAGTGCTTTTTACATTTTGATTTCAGTTTCGTACATGGTAAGATATTTGGGTCTAGATACAATCTTCTACATGTGGATATTAATTTTCCCAACAGCATTGTTCTTGTCTATTCATATTTATCTTCTTCTTTATTTGTTGTACTTTGCCTCACTCAAATGAGATACTGAATGGTATTTAAGATTGTGTGTCTGGCTTATTTCACTTAATATATTTTTCACATACATTAATTTTCCTACAAATATCTCAAATTTATCATTCTTTATATCTGAGTAGTATCCCATTATATATAAATAACATTTTTTTTCATCCAGTCATCTGTTGATGGATATACAGGCTGTTCCAGGATTTAGCTACTGTGAACTGCAGCATGATGACTTATGCTCTCATCACAGCATTATCCTTTAATTGTAGAACCTGTCTAATTTCTTCTTTAATTTCATCTGTGACCCACTGGTTGTTCAGGATGTTATCTAATTTCCATATAAGATAATTTAGTAACTCTTTTAGGGTTTGTTAAGTAAACAGTAGAACTTATTCTACTAAGAACCTACATTTTTTAGCAAGATTGTCTCTTATTCAAAAAAAGGAATATGTGAGTTATATGAATATAATCAATATACAATTAGTAATTTAACAAAACAAATTAGTTACTTTCATAATATAAGGCAATAATCATGGCTAACTGCATTATAACATAATTTTTTAAAGATAAGGCAAAGAATATACAATAGTAATTTATGTAACTAGAATTATGAAACAAAAGCAAATATATATGAGCTTCTTAAAACTTAATTTTCCTAACAATAAGACAGAGATCAGAAGAAATTGTTTTGACAATTATAAAGCCTTTCTTTTAAAGTTATCTTGTAAATCAATAACGTAAGCCTTCTTATTTTATTTTTTTGAGATAGGGTCTCACTTTTGTAGTTCAGGCTGGCCCTGAGCTCAGCCTTGAACTCACAGCAGTCCTCCTGCCTCTGCCTCCCAAATGCGGGGATTACAGGCAGGAGCCACCACGCTCCACACTGTGGTATGTAGTACTGATTGCTGGTGGACATGAGTCTCCATGCCTGGCATTGTTGTATGTGGGATCAAACCAGGGATCAAACCCCGGGGCCTGGTGCTTCCAAGGCAGGCACAGGAACCACTGAGCTAAATCGCCAGCCTAGCCTTGTTATTTTAAATATAAAAATCCAGACATTATTTCATTATATTTTAAAAATCTTAAAAATTATGGGGAATGCTTTGCTTAAAACATATGGTTAACAGATATGATCAATTTATAGTAACAGCATAACTTTTACATTATTATAAAATTATGGCATCCCCAAAATAGGTTTATGCAGTTTAAAAAATATATTATTACTCATATTTGTGTCCAAGCTGTGTAATATATAAATGTAAGCTGCACACATCCAGAAAAGAACATAAAACAGTCTTAAAGAAAAATCCAAAATCTTTGTTTCTAGGTGTTGCACAGCTTTTCCATAAAAGCAAAATGACTTTCAAAAAATACATTTTGTGTGTATTTCCTTTAAACAGGCTATACAGAAAAGTACTAGCAGTTTACTACAGAGAAGCAAACAAGCCTTTTTTCAGCCTCAAAACTATTTTAATTAGATCATATAAATGAAGATATTAACAGTCTAGGCAAGCTATAGCTATAAACTATTTATAAGAAAATATTTTTAGGGCCAGGGATTTAGCTCAGTGGATCCAGGGCCTGCCTTGCAAGTGGAAGGTCCCTAGTTCGGATCCCAGGTAATAACATACAACAATGCCAGGTGTGATCATACACAGATCAGCAATCAGTACAACATACCACAGTGCCAGAAATAGTGGCTCATGCCTGTGATCCCAGCACAGGGAGGCAGAGGCAGGAGGATTGCTGTGAGTTCAAGGCTTGCCTGGGCTACATAGTGAGCTTAGGGTCAGCCTAAACTACAAAGTGAGACCCTGTCTTAAAAAAAAAAAAAAAAAAAAAAAATTAAAAATAATTTTTATATTGACTTTTACTAGAATAGTAAAAAAGTTATGCTTCCTGTACCGATTATTAACTATAGAGAGTTTTAAATGACCAACAGATAAGCCCTCAGTCACTTTGGGATACAATCTAAAGTTCATTTTTAATATGATCTATAGTTGGACAAAGTTACCATATTTTGATACTCATTGCCTCTCTACTCTAAAATTTATTAAAGGATCAGATACTTTTTATCTCATATCAGTGTTATCCAGACATATATAACAGCAATCTATGAAATATATTTAATGGACTCAATTGCATTATCATTTATAAATTTTAAGAAGCAGAGAATGTCATTAATCTATATTTAGCAAATGGCTTCATTACTTTAACTTAATTATAAATAACTCATGTTTTATTTACATGCCCACCTTATTTACTTTTTAACAACCTCCACTCCATTGCCCACAAAATATAAAACATCTGAAAAACATATATTAACGTCCCAAAACATTCCTCTTTTTTGGCTGAGGGAAAAAAGAAACCTCTCAAAAGATGTGGTCACGACCTGGATGTTGCACCTAAACTCGCTAAAACAATCTTAGGAAAGATATGAACAGGAGACTCATATGACTCCAAATATAAACGACCAGAAAAGATTCTCACTGCAGCATCATACTAGAGTCAAAAGTACAAGACAAAGAGAATTCTAATGACTGCATGAGAAAAATGAGAAGTCACAGTTTGGGTACAAACACTGGACTAAGGACAGATTTATCACAAGACAGCTTTATAGCCAACAAAGATTAGAATGACACATTCTGAGTTTTGAAAGACATAACAACTATCAATCAAGAATACTCTGTCCTGGGCCGGGGAGTTAGCTCAGTGGTTCCGGCGCCTGTCTTGCAAGCCCAAGGGCCCGGGTTCGATTCCCCGGTAACCACACAACAATACTGGGTGTGGAGACCCACACCCAGCAGCAACCAGTACCATATACCACAGTGCTGGGCGTGGTGGCTCACGCCTGTAATCCCAGCACTCGGGAGGCAGAGGCAGGAGGATTGTGATGTGAGTTGGAGGCTGAGCTCAGGGCCAGCCTGAACCACAAAGCGAGACCCTGTCTCAAAAAACCTAAAAAAAAAAAAAAAAGAATACTGTCCTTTGGAAATGAAGAAGAATTAAAATTATCTGAAGACAAAACAAAAACAGGAAATCCATCCCCATTAGATCAGTCTTACAAAAGGTGCCTGAGTCCCGAAACAAGAAGAAAAGAAAGATAGTTATCAAAATAAAAACACATGAAAATATAAAACTCAACAGAAAAGCAGATATACAAATAAGAACTAGAAAGAGAACCAAATTTCATCAGTGCATTAAACCACCAAAAAATAACAAGAAAGGAAGACTCAAAACAAAAGAAACAAATTAATAAAATAACAAATCAGTTTCCACTTATTCATAATGACTTTGACTGTAAACAGACTAAATTCCATAATTAAAAAAAAGGACTTCCACATGAGAAAAAACATACAGCACTTTTCTGTGTATGATAATTTCATTTTACATAATGTCTCCAGTTCTACCCATCTGCTACAAATGAAAGAATTTCATTTTTCCTTATAAACAATATTCTTCCAAATAATATTCAACTGTTATGTATACAGCACTCTCTTTATCCATTCATATTGTTTGAGATGTAGGTGATTCTACATCTTACTATTGCGATTTATGCTAGAATAAACCTGGGTGAGAAGGTATCTCTTTGGCATGCTGATTCACTTCCTGTTTGTATACCCTTATCCCTTATCCCTCTTCCCTTCCTAAATCTCAGTGAGATGAGAATAAAAAAAATCAGTGGCATCTTTATATACCATGACATGGTCTAAAACCCGAATCACTAGCATTTTATATACCATTATTCAGCAGATCTACTTTTAATTTTTAAAGGACTCTTCACGGTGTTCTTCGCATTGTTCACTCTAAGCAGAGCTATATGTAACACAATGACTACAAAAGGTTAGGGGAAGGGTGGATGAAGGAAAGCTGGATTTGTTAGTGCAAGTGTATCTATATAATGAACTATCACAGATTCCCATTAGTATGTACAGTTAATACATGTTAAGAAAAAATTTTAAAAATATTTATTTCAAAAAAAGATACAGACTGGCTAAATGGCTAAAAAGCAAAACATGGTTATGCTGCCTACAGGAGGCTCACTTCACTGGCAAACACATTCAGAACAAAGTGAAAAAATATATTACATACTAAACGCAACAAGCAAGCATGAGTATATACAAGTTATACTTCTATCAAAGTGAACTTTAAGAAAAAATTGACAAACAAACTGTCAATTGATGAAAGATCAATTCAGTAAGAAGATATGGCAATTACAGCATACAGACACAACACTGGAGTGCCCAAATTTATAAATTAAACACTATTTGATCTAAAGGGAGACATAAGTTCCACTGCAATAATAGTGGTAGATCTCAACATACAACCTTCAACAATGGACAAATGATTTAGGTACAAAACTTAAAGAAAAATAAGAGTTAAATTATACTATAGACCAGAAATTCCCAGCTTTTTGGCATCAGGGATTAATTTGGTGGAAAAAATAACTTCTTTTAGATCAGGTAAGGGGTTGGTTTCAGAATAATTCAAGTACATCACATTTACTGTGCACTTTATATTATTAGTACATGGTAATAGGTAATGTAGCTAGCTGGCCCCATTTACAGATGATGGGTCACAGTGACAACTGCAGCATGCTGCTTACAGCCAGTCGACCCCATTATCTCCTTTTGGTTACTGGCACCACAGAAAACCCTGCTCCACAAATACAGAGTGTTGGAAATAAAGCACTCTTTTCAGTACTTCTGTGGCAATCACAGGATATTCTCCCTTGACTTTTATCCAGAATAAGTTTTAAGTTGTTTCAGACATACTTTTAAAGTACCATCATTTGTAATCAATCTCAAGCAGTTGATTCTTTTTTATCATGGGCAAAAGTCAATTCTCACAGCTTATTCTCAACTAAACCAAGAATCCACCCTTACCTTTAGCGAAGTCATGTCTACACTCTTTTGAGATAGGTGAGCATGCAATAGCTAGAAAAAAGAAAGCCTTGAGTTAGTCTCTTTCAATTTCTCGGCTAATGTTTGAAATACCATCAATCTCAATGTTTACTTGTTGCCTCCACCCATTCCAGTTCAGCTTTTAATGCAGCCACTTTATCTGTCAATTTGAACACATCTGTCATTCTCCTCTAAAGGTAGAGACTGAGTTCTCAAAGCAGGCTGAATATATCATACAAGTAAGCACATTTTATGACCCATTTTGTGTTCCTGAAGTGCGCTATCAGTGGTAACAGGTTTTCTAAAAGAAATCTCTGGAGCAACTTTCATAGCTCAAAAACTCTGGCTAGTAATTTGCATTTAGAAAGCAATCTCACATTTGTGTATAAGAGGAGACATGTGTGTTCTGTGTACATATCTTCACAGAGCTACACAAACAGATGTGAGGTAAAAACATGTACTTTAACGTAATCAACAATTTTAATCACATCCTACAAAATGTTAACTTCAGGGGACATTTTTTAATTTACCAACATTTCTCTATAGAGGACACACTCACATTCAGAAATACCCTCTTTGACCAAATCAATGAACCCAGCAAGCTGTCCATAATGGCAGCAGCTCTATCTGTGCATATAATGACCCAAAATGACCAATTAAGTTGTC
>PVIR01039709.1:0-13724 GCA_004026965.1 Petromus typicus
AGAGAGAGAAAGACTAACACCTGCCAGGAGGGTTGCTGGGTAGGCGGTGATAAACGTCAGGGCAGCCCGAGGGCCTCAGCAACATTACTGTCTTCCCGTTCCTTCTCTCTGCCACGCTCACTCCGCACCCGCGTGGGAACAGTTGTCACATTCCTTATCTGGTGAGGCCAGCTCCTCGGACTTGCCGGTCAAACACAAAGAGCTCTCTAGTACCGTCCCTCGCCTGAGGTGCCCGCGCCTAGCCCGGACTCGTCCTAGGGAAGCAAGGCACAGCCGAGACCCAAAGCCCCGGCGCGCCCCGCCCTCGGACCTGGGCTCCCTAGGGAACGAGAAGGACGCAGCAGGTGCAGGCTGCAGCCTCTCGGGGAAGACTCATTACCTCGAGAACAACAGCCCGGCCACGATCCCGGCCGGAGCTGCGGCCCAGGGGACCCCACAGAGAGGGGCCAGCTGGGAGATATAGGGCCCTGTAGAAGGGGCGAGGGGAACGGGTGGCGCCCGCCTCAGCTGGGAGACGGGTGGGAGGCGGGCAGGGCGGGAGGGGGCGCCCTCGGCGGTTTGAGATCTGGAAGATGCGGAGAGGCTCCAAGATTGAGGAGTGTCCCAGAAGAACAGGTCAAGAATGCTGCTCGGAGATCGCGCTCGCTCCTCCCCCTGCGGCGCGGCGCCCGGCGCAGCTCCGGCCCTGCAGGCCCGGGGCGGGGCAGGGGGCGGGGCTTCTCGGGGGCAGTGCCCGCTCCGCCCCCCGCGTCACGCGGCTGGAATGAGGGGAATCCGAGCGCGGAGGGGTCTGGCCGGCTTTACCCCGTACCGGTCTGCGCCGCCGCATTCCCGGGATGCCCGCTGGCGCCCCCGCAGCCACCGCCCGGCGGCGGAAGGAGGGGGCGTCGCCGCCACCCGTCGGGTTTGAGGCCGGCCGCAGCCCCGGCAGCTCCCACTGACCTGCCCCGCCTCGCCCGCTGGACGGAAGCGTGGATCCGGAGCAGGGATGGGGAAGCTAGGAGCCCGGAGTGAGACTTCGCGACTACAGGAGCCGCCTACGTCTCAGCGCTTTCGTAAACTGCTCTCCTCAGTGCCCGAAGCCAAGCCGCTAGTCCACTACTACAACATTTTAGAAGGGGAAACGGAAACTGAGTCGATCAAGGTCTTCAGACTTGTGAAACGAGCGCGTTTGGAACCCAATCACCCGAACGCTTAGCTTCTGAAGGGCCGCTCTGACCTCTACATACTGTTAACAGGCTGTGACATTTATCAGTGAGTGACTCAGGACCATCTTCCAACGATCACTGCGCCCCGGTATTACAAGGTCGGTGTGAGACTTTATTGATGTCTAGGTAACTAGGGAACCGGACTCAGCCTTTGAGACCCCTATCCCGACCCAGCGCCCGTGTGCTGGCTGCTAGCTGCTGGCTGGAGTACAGCCATGGCCCCCAAGACCCAAAACAGCCTGAGGGTCTTCTCGCGTCTGCGAAGGTGCGAAGGTGTTTACTGGAGCCGGAGGATGGAGCCGAAAACCACAGAACCCTTTACCTAGTGTGGCCAGGTGCCTGACCTCTGGGGGAGTGGAAGGAGATGCTCCCCAGGCTAGGGCCATGCAGCTCTGGACAGGCTTCCCTGAGGAGCCCCATAGTGATTCCCACTGAGGCACCTATGGCTTCTGGGGACAGGGAAACCGCAACCACAGCAGCCTGTCTCACTGGAGACTCAATGCTGGGCACCAAGCAGTAAGTCAGTTTATATTCAGCAAGCAGATCTTCGGTCTGGACCCAGGCCGCCCCGCTTCAGAGAACCGTTTTGAGGGGGAATGGAGGACAAATGGAGGGGACCTCAGGGCTCTGCTTTGGTGGCTACTCAGAGACTGTGTGGCTCTGGAACATGGGCCTTTGACCTGCCCTTGACCTTTGGTTGCTGAGGGTCCAGCCAAAGTAAACAGCACACTGTGCCCTAACCTAGTCTTCAGTGTCCTACACAGGGAAGAGGATGCCATCTGTAGCTGATTTTTTTTGAGCAGTATTTTAATGTCCCAGGCCGTTTCTAGGGGCCTGGCATTAAAAGACCTGCCCTGCTGCCTCCAGCCCTCACCCCAAGCAGTCAGCACCGCCGAGACCGCATTCCTGCTCCTCCAACACGGTGCCTTCCTGCACAGAGGCAGCGGAGTCCTCACTGGCCTCCGGCTGTCCTCCTAAAACCCACTTTCTTAGAGCAGTCTGTTATTAGAAATGCATCTCTGACAATTAACGTCTCAGGTGGATGGAATGAAGGTTTGGAGATCCCCGCTAGGCGCCAGGCCCGTGTTTCACATCGCCTCTCGTCAAGCCTCGCCTGCCAGTCACACTGTCGTGCTACCACACGACACAGCCCCTCCACATCGCATCAAACACAAATCATGTTTCCTTGGCAGTCTCTCCCCGGAGACTTCGCAGCCCAGCCACACTCAGCTCGGCGCGACGCGTGAGCTCCATAATCCCCTCGCGCCCGCCCGCCTGCCTGCAGTTTCCCCTACCCCTCGCGGCCGCCTGCATGAATGAATGACTCGCAGCGCCCAGGAGTGCGAGCGGGAGGTGCAGCCTGCAGGAGCTGAATAAAGCCGTGGCCTGCCATTCATTCTTTCATTCATGTCTGAGCCCCCAGCAGCCAAGTTCCCCACGCGGACGCTCTCGCTGGCTCGCGGACGGGAAGGGGCGGGGCGCGGGAGGCTCCTGCGGAACCCAGGGGCAGGGGAGCGAGCGGGAGGGGCCCGAAGGACGCGCCGAGTTCCTGGGTCCCCCAGGCGGCTCTTCCCTGCCCTCACGTCACCCCGAAGTAACCTAGGTCCCCGTAGCCTGAGTCCTGGCGCCTCCGGGCTTGAGGCTCCGCACTAGCAGGCCCAGGGGTCTTCAGTCAGGGCGACAGTAGGCCCGAGACGCTCACCCCTCCCGTGGTCGGCTCGGCGCCCGCCTGCAGTTTCCCCTACCCTGCTCACCAGCCGAGGTTTCCCCTGGCCACGCGGCCGCTTTCTGCCCTAACCCTGCCCAGTATACCCACCGGCTTGGCGCTTCGGGTCCACGGGCAGGGGCCGGGCTGGGCGGCGTGGCCGCTTCAGGAGTCCACGGCCCCGGCACGGTCTCCCCGCCTAGGGCCCGCCAGGGGCCGGGCCGCGGCCTGTCGTCATGCCGGGCAGGGCCCAGACTTAGGCGCGCGCTCGGGCCCCGCCCCGCCCCGCCGGGGCTGCGCCCTGGTCTGTCCGCCGAGGGTCGAGGCCGTACCTCTCCGCCAGCTCCTGGTCTAGGCGTCACGCGATCGCGCGCGAGCTCACAGGGACGCCCTTTGCTGCTCAAAGACCTGGCCAGCTCTGCAACGCCGGGTGGATGAGTTCATCAGATAAGATTCTCCCTCCTCGCGCTAGGACCCTTTTGCGTGCCGCCTCCCTCAGCAAACCAGCCCTTCCCATGCGCTCTAGGCCAGGGCAGTTCTTCCCCATTTCTAAATGCCACTCCGCTTTCACCCACTTCCCCCGCCCTTGCTACTTGCTCTGAGCCAGTCAGTCCCAGTTCCGGGGACTGGCTGAGAAAGGAGAGGCATCAACTGTATTATGTGGTGGGATCTCAAAGTGGCCTTGCCACCCACCTGCTCTATGTTCAGCTCATATACCAGCTCCCTGAAGTTCAAGAGATTCAAACACCAGATCTCCACTTGGAAAAATCCTGCTTCAGGTGGCTCTGAATCCTTTACGCTACTCCGAGTCCAGTTGGTTTCTGCACCCACCAAGGATCAGAACGTATCCTACTCCACCTCTTTCCAGAGGGCTCTTTCTGGGGATAAATCGCCACCCTTCCCCGCAACCCAGAGCATCCCGGCTTACAAGCTTGCATGGCCTGTGCGGATGGACCACGCGGATGATCTCCCCGGTGGGTATCAGCTCCACCTGCAGCGCCATTCCGCCCTGTGGAGAGCCAGCTTTTGGAGCAGTCAGCACTGGAGCTCCTCAGCACAAGCTGCCTGTTGCTTACTGACTCCCGCTGCTCCTGCGCCAGGAATATAGAGTCTCAGGCTGGGATGGCCCCTTGGTTCTGCTTTCACTCCAGCCCCAAGGGATGTGGCTGGTCCAGCTCCTCAGGACACAGCTGGAGCAGTCCAGGTCTGATTGGTAGGCCCCTTGGCCAGAGAGTTGGGGCAGGAAGAGGAGGGGCTGAGAGATGGAGGAAATGCCTGTTGTCCCAGGTAACCAGAGGAGCTGATGCAGCCACCCATAGGGGACCCTGCGTACCAGGTCAAAGGGTAGAAGGCCTTTCCCTCCCCTTAGCAGCTCCTTGGCTGGCCTCATATTGCCCACTATCTGCTCCCAGCTGGAGAGGCCAGTGACCACTCACTTCCTAACCCGAGTCCTCTCCACCGAGCAGAGAGGATATGCTAATAGGCCCTGCTCCTCTCACTTGTCCCTGCAATGCAGAAGAACAGGAGGTAAGTTCCTCTTTTTTTGAGATGGGGTCCTACTACGTTTCCCAAGCTGTCATCTTACATCTGGGCTCATGCTCCTTCTGCTTCAGCTTCCCAGATAGTTGCTACTACACACATGCACCACGGTCCAATTTTGGAGGCTTATCAGAGACCAGAGCTGGCCAAGATGACCAGAGGGATCATTAGGGGAGCCAAGAACGCACTCAGGGGTCACCTCTTCCCTCATCTCTGGAGCCTAAATACTCTTTGGGGGGAAGATCCTGGGCTCCTTGGATGGGTAAAAACCTCTAGCTCTTTGCTTGACTGGACCCCTGTGCCCCACACCCCCCGTGTTCCTGTTTTTCTCTATTGTTGCTAAATCACCACTGACACTTTCCTGGCCTGGGATTGAACACTCCAGTCTCTGGCCATTCCTTATAGGAAGTGAGAATGCGGAAGCGGATGGGGGAAATAGACCTTTCCAGAGGGAGAGGCTGGCATGGGAGGGTGTGCAGTGGCACTGGCACGGAGGACCCACAGCCAGGGACCTTCCCCCAGACACACTCTTCCCTCCCCTCCCCCACCTTCCCCCCGCCCAGGAAAGCCCTGCACAGCTTCCTTCCTCCCTCTGGGAAACACATCTATCTAGAGCAGGCTCATCCCGGTGGCCACACAATGGCTCTTATCAGCGGTGGAGCCAGGCACACAGACCCAGTGCACACCAAGTCTCACATATTTCCTGTTTCCACCCAGCAGGTCGGGGTGGGCCCAGAGCAGCCATATCCTGACTGGGGCCAAGAGCAGGGACAGCAATCTCTTTCCCTTTTCCGCCTCTCAATCACTGCTGGACTCACTGATCCCAGTCAAGGAGGGGCCTGCAGGAGGAGGCAGGGAGAGGAGCACTTGAAGTACTAAGCACATAAACGGGAGATGTCCTTGTGTGGAAGAGAAATGGGGGCCCCAGGGATACATGAATGACAATACAGAGGTGACTATAACGCTGGATGTTTTTTTTAAATTGCTTTCTTACAATAATCTTACAAACAGGTACATCTGAAGTCATTTGTATCTTACAGATCACTGCAGCTCCTCTGTGGTGGGACAGGCTAGGGTCAAACACTGATTCAAATCCAGGTCTCTAGATCCCATCCCTGCATCGCCCCATCATCACAAGTCACACAAGTGGGAAAGCCACATTTCTAATCACCCCCCCCCCAATGTAACAAACACAAAACACAGGCAATCATGGCTTGCTAGAGGCCGGGGGGACAATTTCTTCATACACATGGCTCCCAGGATAGAATATATAGTGCAGAGCAACTGGAGTGACTCAGTCCCAGGTGGTAACTGGATGTGACAGTGACAGAGCAGGTTCCCTGAGGTGTCTTCTCCTGGGAGAAGGGCTGTAGAATCATCACAGGCAGAAAGCAGTTGGCAGCAAAGGGAGACACTACATCCACTGGGCGGCTGGAGAATCTCTAAGGTCCTCAGGGGTAGGTCCTCCAAAAGTCTTCATCCTGGCACCCTTCTGCCTGCCCACTCCTACTTCTAGGTCTCCAAGGGGTGAGAGAGAGGAGCAGATTTTTGCTAGTAACCAATGATGGGGGTGGAGGGAAGATGAGCTTGGACCGGCAAGGACCATCCTGGAAGTCTGTGGCTGCAGCTTCTCTATCACCTGTCAGTCCTTTCCAAGAGGGCAATTGAGGGCCCGGGAACTGACTTACCCACAGAAGCCAACTCAGCTCCCTGGAATTCTCTCTGTGCAGGCTCTCGAACTTCCTGGGTTAAACTCCATGAGGACAGAGGGAGAAGGCTATGCTGGCATAAATTCTCACTAACCCACTCATAGTCACTGTATGTTGAGCCTAGGTGGAGGGATCTTCCATCCTGTCCACTTAATTATACCGCTTCTACTAATATAGGACCCTAGATCCTTGCCCCATTGGGACAAGCAATAAAGTGCCAAGCCTTCTGGAGCCCAATGCTGCTTGTGCCAACTAGTCTATGGGGCTTGTAGAAATGTGAGCATCTACCCTAACAGGCAGCCTGAGGCCCAGGATGGCATGACAAGAATGCAGGCCTGTGCCAGATGGGGCATGTGCCTGGCAGGAGTGCTTAGGCAGGACTGGATATGTGTGTGTGTGTCTCTGTGTATTCACACACAAAACGAGATGCACATTGGAGAGTCCTTCCCAAGTCTTCAATGCTGATAAACTAGCTGGTTTCACTCATATCTCAGCAACAAACACCTGTATTTTAAGCGCCAATTCCAGTTATTTGGGCTGGCGAGAGCAAGGAGTCTGGCTAGAGCTCACCCTGGGAGGTGGGGAGGTGGAGGGTACTTGGCTGCCTCCTCAGGGGCTGGGCCCCTAGCAACCCTGGCAGTGGTGAGGCAGGGCTGGCCGCCAGCTGTTGCCTCCCCGTGGATTCATTCACTCCCATCAGGGCTCAGAGCCATTCCTGGACTTCACTCAGTAGGTCTCCGGCAAAAAGAAACGAAGTGGGATCTGCAGGGATAAAACAGGTGGCAGAAGGGGAAGGCAGCTTTCTTCCATAATTTCCATCACTGCCACTCCCAAAAGACATGGTTCCACAGGTACGGGTTGCCTTCTGGACCTGTGGCCTCAGGGAACCCGGGGCAGGCTCAAGTCCTCTGTAGTACCCTTCCTCCACTATTTATCCATTACCTTGAAGGGTTTGCTGATCCCCACCACAGAGTGCAGGTTGTTGCTATAATAACAGAGGAGAAACTGATCCTCGGTCTCGGGGATATCGTAGATGTTCATGTACACCTGGAGGGAGGATGAACAGGGAGTCAGCTCCAGGGTCCTGGCCTCTACTAGCACACCTAGCATGCTATTCCTTCCAGAAGAAAGAACACTAACAAGCCTGCCTGCTGGAAATGTACCTGCTTCAGGTTGTCACCAAAGGAGACTTGGTTGTCTCCAACCCAGACATAGGACACATAGTCATTAATGTGGCGCATCCCCACCTGTGGAAGAAGGGGGTATTGGGCGGTTAGTGCTTAGAGAGGACGTGGAACCTTACCGAAAATCCTACGGAGTGTGTGCTGGGCCTGGCCATGACACTGTCTCCCTTCCCTTCCCTCCCAGCCCCTAGGGAGGTGAGAACCCTGAGGATGAGGGTGGAGCCCTGCAGTGTCTATCCAGCTTCCCATGAAGCCTCAGACGCACAAACTAGGGGACTGTGGCTGGTGTGCTCCAGCCTTGCCCACCATATCACCTTGTACAGTCCAATCCAGTCCCAGGGGCTGCTGCGGAAGTCTGGGGCTGAGGAGTAGCTGATCAGCATGTCATTCTCCATGGTCCACAGGCCCTCCTCAACCATCAGGGTGATCAGTGGGACAGACATCAATGGCTGCAGCTACACACAGGAGTGGGAAGTGGGTTGGGATTCTCTAACACCCCTCCCTCCTCTAATGTAACTATTCCTCACTGTATCCTTCCAAGGTAGCGAGAGGAGCAGGGGCACCGAGAGGCATGAGCACAGAACTCCACTAAGCTCCCTTAGCTGACCTTGGCTGGCCAACAGAAAAGAGAGGGCCAGAAGCTTGCCAGGGAGGATGGGGCTGAGAGCCAGGTGGGTGACACAGGGAGCCAAGTGCTGAGGATCGAGGGAGAGGGGAGTTGCCGAGAGGCTGAGAATCCAGATAGCCATTCTCCGGCCTCCAGCTCGCACTGCTAAGGACAGCGATAAACGTGTGGGCGGGTACAATGGTGTAATGATCGAGAAATTGGTATGAAAACGCAAAGGCTGAGATGGCCAGTGGTTAAAGGAGGTCAGTATTCTCTTGATCAGTAGATGGCAATGTATAAGGAGGGAAGGACCCACTTCTGCAACCTGATCCAGATAGGTTTAAAACAAATAAAAGGAAGTTCTATTTCACACAGTAAGTAATAAGCTTAATGAAACTCATTATCCCTAAAGGAGAGTAGCAAAAGGAAATGGAAACCTATTCACAAGGGCTTCAACACACTTCACAGACAGAGCCATCAGCAGCTCCGAAGAAGAGCTGGGATACCCGAGCACGGAGGAAAGGCAATCATGTCCTCCTACAGTTCTCCCTTGGGGGACTGGCTGGCATCAGAACCCGGGCCCCTGGGGGCTGGGAGTGTGACCCTGCATGGCTGCTCGCAGAAGCTTACCTTCAAGTCAAAGGTGCCGGTGACAGGCTTATGGTCGCTGATGCTGTACATCATGTGGCTCTTGTAGCTCCTCAGAGTGAAGGTGAAGCGGGGGGCTGGCAGGCTGGGGCTGAAAGGGCTGGCCTGGGACTGCCGCTTCAACCTCCACAGGATGCGGTCGGTCCATGCGGGCTTGCGTTTCTTCTCACTGAGTGAGGGGAGGACATGGGGACAGAAGAAACAGCTGGCCTGAGAGCAGGAACGAATAACCCCGTCAGCCTGCAGGGCTCCTAGCTCCAGTCTCCCACTAGCTGAAAGGCCCTAAGGCAGAGCTTCAGGGAACGTCGCAGCGAGCAAGACGGGGCCAGGAGCAAGCGTTAAACTCTGTCAGCTGTGGCCCAGGACTTTGCCTCACACGTTTATATAAATCACAATCAAACTGTTTCCAAAGACATTCCATTTCATTGGTTCTTTTCCTTCTTCAATCAAAGCAGCATAAGATCAAACAGGGGGAGTGAGACCAGAGCTGGGATTCAGCTGCCCTGCCTACTAAAGGTGTGACTGTAAGAAAAAGAAGGGAAGCACTTGGGAGATGCTCACCATGTGCCTGTGATAATACCCTTCTCATTCACCCTTTACAGTAGGGTAGAGAAAGTGAGTCTTAGGTGGGGACAGATTTCCCCATAGTCACACAGCTACCAAGTGGTGGAGCCAGGACTCAAGGCCAGGGAGTATGATGACATAGCATATGCTCTTGACTACCAAACTCATTTTTTACTTCCTCGTCTGCAAAAATGGCAATCTTTACCTGAGCTGGGTATGGTGGTAACGATGGGAGGATGAGGCAGGAGGATCTAAGTTCCAGCTCACTGGGCAACTTAGTGAGACCCTCTCTAGAAATTTAAAAAGGAGGGCCTGGGTTTAGCTCATTGGCACTATACCTGCCTTGTAAGCACAAGATCATGAGTTCGAATCCTGGCAGTGCCAAAAAAATTTATAAAGGACCTGAGGATGTACCTTAGGGTGAAGGATCCAGGTTCAACCCCTAGTACCACTAAAAATAAAAATTGTTACCTTTGTTGCTGAGACTGAATGGGACAAGTTAAAGCATCTGAGAGGTTTAGCACAGGGCTTGATGCAAAACAAGCTAAGCAGACTGCAGCCTTTATGACTCTGCTACCTAAAGTTACCTGAAAAACATTCCACCTTGCTCTCACTTACAGCTTGAGAAGACAAAGGCCATGAGATGATAGACAAATGCCTTCCTCCTCCAAGCAATTAAAGTCACCCAAAGGCAGACAGGTCTCTCCTCCTAACCCAGCCCTGCTAAGCAGCCACTGGGGCATTTGCTCAGGCCAGAGAGTCTGCGCCCTTCCAAGTGGAGAAAACTCATGGGCCAAGTCCTGGAGCTTCTGTGGGCTGAAGAATAACGTCAGTTACTCTTTCTGGGTTCTCTTTTGGTGGACATCTTTTTTCTTTCTTTTTAAAAATGAGAGAGGGTCTCACCATGTAGTTCAGACTGGAGTTGAACTCACTATGTAGCCTAGGCTGGCCTTAAATTTGCAGCAATCCTCCTGCCTCAGCTTCCTGAGTGCTGGGTTTAGGGGTGTGTGTCACCATACTCATGCCCAGTTTCTTTTTCCTTTCCTGGTACTAGGAATTGAAACCACACAGAGTTATCTCACATTGCTTTTTGTTTTATTGAGAAAGGTCTTACTAAGTTGCCCAGGCTGGGTTTAAACTTGAAATCCTCCTACTTTAGTCTCCCAGAGTGCTTGAATTAGAGGTGTGTGGCACCATGCCTGCCAGAAGATCTCCTTTTTTTCCTTTTTGGAGATGGAGTCTCACTGTGTGATTCATGTTGGCCTTGACTCACTATGTATTTTAGGCTGACCTGGCACTCATGGATCCTCTGCCTCTGCCTCCCTGAGTGCTGGGATTACAGGCCTGAGCCACCACACCCAGCATTGTGGTGTGGGTACTGACTGCTGGTGAGTGTGAGTCACCACGCCCAGCATTGTGATACTTGGGGATCAAACTCAGGACCTTGCACTTGCAAGGCAGATGCTGGAACCACTGAGCTCAATCCCCAGCTGTAGATCTCTTTTCTTTAATTAACCCAGAGTACTAAAGCAGATCAGATGATTTTCTACTTTAAAATCTTAAAGATTTCACACCCTGAGTTCTACTGCCAGCACAAAAACAAACCCCCACCAAGCCAACAAATTAAAAAACTTTAAGAATCTTCATTGCCTCTACCATAGGGCACAGGTCCCCAAGGAGGGCTTTCCAGGGGCTCAAGAAGTGGGCCTCCCCTGTCCTACTTTAGACACACCACTCACCAGACTCATACCACCCTGACTACCCTTCTCAGAGTTCTAGACCTTAGGGCTGGGGATTTAGCTCAAGTGGTAACATGCCTACCTTGCAAGCACAAGGGCCTTGGATCCCCAGTACCACCAAAAATCAAACCAACAAAAACTTCTGGAGCTTTGCACTTGTACTTTTTGCTACCTGGACCCCCCATGTTCACCTGAGGTTTAATTCCAACACTGCTTGTGTCTCCAGCTATTCCTGATCTCATCTTCATGCTTCCACAGCATTTGGTACCAGTATTTATATGACTACATTATACTGCAGTTTTCTGTCTCCCAGTTAGTTCATCAGTTAGTGTATGAACTTGTTGTTTTAGGGATATATTTATTTTATCACGGAAGGGAGAGTAATGACAAAGATCTCCAAAAAACAGATCTCTAAATAAGAAGTAGTCAACATGAAATGCATTTATACTACTAAAGTATTTAAAAATTTTAATGACATTTATAATTTTTTCCATCCTTAAGGGGTTTCACTAATGATCCAACAACATCTTGTACACAGTGTACAGTCACATCAGGGTAATGAGCATTTCTTTTTGTTTGGTTTGGTTTCGGTTTTGTTTTTTTCTGACAAGATCTCGCTATTTAGTTCAGGCTGGCCTTGAACTCCTGTCGATCCTCCTGCCTCTGTCTCCTGAGTACTAGGATTACAGGCATGCACCAGTATGTCCAGCCCTTCCAAGTTTTATGAAATGTAAGATAGGTAATTGTAACCAATAGCTATTCCAGTCTTTCTGAACTCTAGAGTACATTTCTTCTTGCTTTCTGTGTTTTTGTACTTGTTATGTAGCTTCCCTTTGTAATCTTCACCCTCTGTAATTTCTAGCTTAGAGTTATAAAGTATCTTAACTTTTAAAACAAGGACTAGCTCTTGGAGCCTACCAGGTATCATCAGCATTAGTACAGTCACTGGCATATGGGCACTTATCAACTGACCAACTGCAAAACCACAAGCTCTGCTGGGGGCAGTGACACGTGACTGTAGTCACAGCCACTCAGGAAACTCAGGAAGTAGGGTCCCTTGAGCCTAGGGGTTCAAGACCAGCCTGAACAACACAGAGAAGTCTCATCTAAAAATACCAAAAAAATGGGGCCTGGAATTAGCTCATTGGTTCCCGTGCCTGCCAGGCAACAGCAAGATCTCTAGTTCAATCCCCAGTAACCACATACAACAATGTTGGGAATGGTGACACACACTCATCAGTAATCAGTACTACACACCACAGTGCTGGGCGTGGTGGCTCACTCCTGTAAGCTCAGCACTTGGGAGGCAAAGACAGGAGGACTGCCCTGAGTTTGAGGCTAGCCAGGGCTACATAGTGAGTTCAGGGCTAGCCTAAGCTACAAAGCAAGACCCTGTCTTATTCATAAATAAATAAAAATACCAAAACCACCAAACTGGGATACATATTGAGTTCAAGACTAGCTTGGACTACATAGAGAGACCCTATCTCAAAAATAAAACAAAATACCAATAAGCTCAATCTTACTCGTAAAAAAAGCCTTTTCAGTCAGGCAGGATGATACGGACCTGTAACCCACCCCTCCCCACCCTAGGAAGGTGAAAAGGATGATCACAATTCAGAAGCAGCTTGGGCAATGCAGTGAGACCTTGTTTCAATATAAGAAAAAAAGGATGAGGGTACACTCAGCTTGAAGACCCTGGTTCAATCCTCAGTAGCCTCCTTTTCTCCCAAAATACGCTCCAAACTTTATATACACAATTTCATATATTGTGATCACTTTGAAACACTATTTCTGTCTCTTGCTTTATTCAATTAGTTTTAAATAAACATTTCCAGTGCAATGTTGTCACTTAAACCGCAGTACTATCTTCCAGCGGCTGAGAATGGTGTCTGGGTAAACGCATTTTAGATTCAGACACCAGCCAGGGAAGAGTCCTGTCCTGGTGATTCTGAGCTCAGTGTCCCCGGGCAAGTGACTGCAGCTCTCCAGCCACACTTTCTTCCTCTACAGATAGAGTGACCATTGCACTCACTTCAAATGCCAAGCCAGAAAGAAGTAAAGGGTCATGAAAGGAGCGGTCAAGAAGCTGTCCCGGTAATGCGCGCGCACACACACACACACATGCGCGCGCGCAGCTAGCTGCACCACCATATGCCCTACAGCTCCTTGGGATGTTTCTCAACTTTCATTCTTCAGAGGAGTATTCAGAGACACCATAAGGTGACATTCCCATCCCAGAGAGTAATACAAGTCACAGCAATGTTCAAAAGCTGGCAACAGGGCCGGGGAGTTAGCTCAGTGGTCCCGACACCTGTCTTGCAAGCGCAAGGGCCCAGGTTCAATCCCTGGTGATCACATACTATACTGGGTGTGGAAACTCACGCCCAGCAGCAAACAGTACCATATACTGCAGTGCCGGGTGTGGTGGCTCACGCCTGTAATCCCAGCACTCGGGAGGCAGAGGCAGGAGGATTGCTGTGATGTCAGTTTGAGGCTGAGCTCACAGCCAGCCTGAACCACAAAGTGAGACCCTGTCTCAAAAAACCTAAAAAAAAAAAAAAAAAAAGCTGGCAACAAATCACACATATGTACCTTCTTTCTTTTAAGAAACCAACCCCTGGGCCGGGGAGTTAGCTCAGTGGTTCCGGCGCCTGTCTTGCAAGCACAAGGGCCCGGGTTTGATTCCCCGGCAACCACATACCATACTGGGGGTGGAGACTCATGCCCAGCAGCAACCAGTACCACATACCACAGTGCCGGGCGTGGTGGCTCACGCCTGTAATCCCAGCACTCGGGAGGCAGAGGCAGGAGGATTGCT
>PVIR01039710.1:0-13731 GCA_004026965.1 Petromus typicus
AGATGAAAGGGGACAATGTTGAGATTGTAACAAAAAAGTAAGGAAACAAATTTTATATATATGGGGGGGTGGTAGGGTGGGTGGGGCTATGGGAAAAAATGAGAATTAAGTTGTGTCTTATACTGGTACAAATCCCCATTATGGAGTGCAATCATGATGTGTATATTTAATGTACCAATAAAGATAATTTTAAAAAATGTATGACAGATATTTTATGGTATGAAATAGAAAGAAAATATTCAAACGGAAAGAGGCTAGTGAAATCGAGAGGGGGAAGAAGTTACTTGATTTTAGAAATTAAAAAAAAAAAATAGATGCAAAGCTTCTGCATATGGGGGGTGAGGGTAGCCAGGAAGGTAGAGGAATGGGGAAAAAAAAAATGAGAATCAAGATACACCATGTACATGGGCCAGGGATTTACTTCAGTGGTTCTGGTGCCTGCCTTGCAAGCACAAGGGCCTGCGTTTGATCCTTAGTAAACACATACAAAAATGCCAGGTGTGGAGACTCACGCACATCACCAATCAGAACCACACACCTCAGTTCCAGGCTTGGTGGCTCACACCTGTAATCCTAGAAATTGGAAAGCAGAGGCAGGAGGATTGCTGTGAGTTCAAGGCTGAGCACAGGGCCAGCCTGAACTACAAAAGTGAGACCCTTTCTAAAAAAAAAAAAAAAAAAAAAAAAAAAGATACCATGTACAGGTACAAATTTATCGTGTTAAATATAACCATAGTGTACATCTAAAATGTACCCAAAACTCAATAAATGGGAGGAAAAAAAGATTTCTTATTTATAGTACAAATTACCAAAGAGGAATGTGATCACATTCTGTACGTAAAATGTCCAAAAACTCTATTTTAAGGAAAAAAATGAATGTTTTAATACTGCTGCACCAGAATGCCCTTGCTCCCTGAGGCTTCATGTGCTGACACTTAATCCCTGGTAGGAAGTATTTTCAGGTGGTGATTTTGGTCTTCAGGTCATGAGGCTCTGAGGCCACCAGTTCAGAAAGGACTGGGAGGGTCTATGCCCTTCTGTACGAAGCAACATAGCTAAATTGCAAAATCTAGCCTTTCTATTTTCACATATGTGCTTTCTGCAGCAGAAATGATCACATCATCTGTCCCAAAATTGTGTCCTGGAGATATGTAATTTCATTTTCCAGGCTCACAGATAGAGAGGAATTTAATGCAACATGAATCAAACTTTGACTTGCCTCAGACTGGTTTAGAAGATGTTATGTCTTGCATCTTGACGGCCCCTCCAATTTTCATGCCATCATACCTGGGGCTTTTCAGAGGTGTCTGTGCCTACATTGTGATGCTATCACCAAATGAGCCCACTGGTGGGTTCAGTCAGCTCTGCATAGGATTAAATGCACCACCGTGGTGTGAGCACTACCTGCCCTGAAGGAGGGCAACCTGGACATAGTACAGGAGACACAAAGACTCTGCTGCTTGACGCCTTCTGCCTGCCATGCTTTCCACTCTCCTGTTTCCCCTCTGGAATCTTCCCTCTGCACCCTACTCTGCCTTGGAGTCACTGACTATGGACTGAAACCTCTACAAACCGTGAGCTGGATAAACTTTGCTCCTTTGACTTTGGATGTCTCCATAATAATAAGGAAATAACGTTTAAACGACAGTTTAGAATTAAGACTGATGATCTAAGGCAAGTCTCAACAGTTTTAGGACAGAATGCACATATTATTCATGTGAGAAGGCCACCCTGACTGCAGTGGTGTCTGCTTCCTCTCAGATTCAGTATTGAATGTGAAGTATTAGAATGTGGGGCCTCTGACAAGCAATTACCTGCTTAGATCAGAGCCCTCAGGGGTATGATTTGTGTCCTACAAGAGACTCCAGAAAGCTGCCTAATACTTTCTACAAGATGAAGACACCCAAGTGAGATCATCTAGAAACAGAACCTCACGAGGCATTAAGTTTGCCATCACCTTGCTTTATACTTTTCATTTTCAGAAATGAGAAATAAATTTATGTTGCTATTTATGATATTGTTTTATATAATCCTATGGAAAGAAAAGGAAGAGGGAAAGGAGGAAGGGAGAAAGAGAAAGTATGTCCAGTCATCGTGATACACACTTGTAATGCCAGCATATGGAACATGGGAGGTTAAAACAGGAGGATCGCTGCAAGTTCACAGCCAGCCTGATCTACATAGGGGGACAGTGTGTGTGTGTGTGTGAGAGAGAGAGAGGGAATAAAAGAAGGTTATAGAGAAAGAGAGAGAGAGGAAAGAAGGGAAGGGTAAATCAAGGGAACAGATGGAGTGGGAAGGAAGGGGAAGGAAGAGAAAAGAAGGAAAGGAAATAATTATCATTTAACTCAGATTGGAGCAAAAGTCCTAGAGAGAGGGATAGAAGAGGAAGAAAGGATTTCATATAATTTATTTTCCCAGCATTTCTTTTCATAAACAGCTTTTTCATGGAAAACAGCTTAAATAAATTTTGTTTATTAATTACTCCTTCATTTATATTTTTATTTTTCAAAATGGAATACAGTGGTGTTTGATGATAATATTTAACAGATTAATAGATAAATCAGAGCAGTACAAATTAAATGCCCAGAAATTCATCTCTGTGGACATTTTCTACTTCTTTCGTTGAGTTATAACAATATATACCACTTTATTATAACACAGATCAGAACACAAGTTCATCAGACTCATTTATATGCTTAGCCTTTTTGTCTATAATTCTGAAAATAGGTCTCCTTGAGTCTCAGAAGAGATCAGCCTGGCCTCTACCCTGGGGGCCTCTTGTGTGTCAGCCTCAAAGTGACCTGGGACTCCAGGTCTGTGTCCTCAGGCCAGGCCTACACCTTCTTGCTGGTAAGCCTCTCCCTGTGCAATACCGCATGTTCCCTGCAGTCTCAGTTAACCACGTGGTTTCATTTGGTGTCTAATCCTGGGTATGTCATGCTAAAATCAATTTTTATTTCTATACAATTTAGGACTTTTTAAATCTCCAGTTATTTATCATTTAATTGATTGTTGGATCTCAAGAATGACTGAAACAGAAATTAGTCCTTTTCACAATATCTCTAGTAAAAAAAAGACAATGAGACATGAGGTGAAAATATTTCAGTGGATGTTTAACTTTTCTTTCTCCTTAAATAAAAGTTTTTGAAAGAGTTTGCTGATTAGGACATTTCAGGTGAATACAGATACAAAATGATAATAGAATTTATCCAAAAATAATCATTTTTGTGCATAAAATATACTCAAATATAAAATATACACAAATATAAAAGGATACACAAATGTTCTTAAAGTTGCTTAATAGTCCAGTTTTTTTTTTTTTTTTTTTAGGTTTTTTGAGACAGGGTCTCGCTTTGGAGTTTAGGCTGGCCCTGAGCTCAGCCTCAAACTCATCACAGCAATCCTCCTGCTGCCTCCCGAGTGCTGGGATTACAGGCGTGAGCCACCACGCCCGGCACTGTGGTATGTGGTACTGGTTGCTGCTGGGCGTGAGTTTCCACACCCAGTATAGGTATGTGGTTACCGGGGATCGAACCCGAGTCCTTGCGCTTGCAAGACAGGCGCCGGAACCATTGAGCTAAATCCCCGGCCCGATAGTCCAGTTTTTGAGCTAAATGGAACCTGTGGTTTTTTGGGGTTTTTTTTGTTTTTTTTTTTCCTCATATCTTTACTGGTACATTAAGAATACACATCATCATCACATTCAACATTGAGAGTTTGTACTAGGGCATCTTTCTATCAGTTTGTAATAGAGTAAACTCAGTAACTACATATATGATCTCCATATCTTCATTTTATGCCTTCAAAATAAGTGTTACAATGCCTTAGTAGCTAGAAATAAGTATATCTTACTCTCTTGCTTCATGAAAAATTTCCCTTAAAAGAGTCTCTACCATAAATTCAGGCTTTAATTAGAAGAACATCAGTCTCTTTTATATGTTTTGATGGATTTATGGCTCCATCGGTGGAAATGAACCAAGCCATGCAAAGCTAATCTTCCTAGCAGGAATAAAGCTGCAGAACAGGGCAAATGAAAGGCATTTAAGTAATAGAGATTCCCTATGTTCTTCATCAAATGTGTGGGGAGTGTTTCATCAAGGAAAAGTACCTTCTAATACTAAGGAGAAACACTTTTATGTACTGAAAATGACTCAAGCTCATACAGTTTACACAAGTACAAAAAGTAGAAGGCAGCAAGTCTATCTTGGTGCTTAACCATTAGCTAATAAATTTTCTTGAATATAGTTAAGTGTCCTATTTTTATAAGGATAATATACATCACACAGTTTTATTCAACATTGGTAAAATGAAATGCTAGACAGGCTACAGTCCTACAGTTTGTCAGCATTTCAAACATAAATCATATGAAGACATTTGTGGAGATTCTCTACACCTACCATATGTAATACTCTTTAACTACCCCTTAAAAGAGCATAAACAAGCATTTGAAAAGCCAAGAGATAATTATCAAGCAGTGAAAAGCCAATGCTCCCTAGGAAATATTTTATGATGTTTAGGTAGCTGGGGACAGAGGCTAACTGGAAAGTGATCCTTTGGAGCTATTTAACCCTCTATATAATTGCTTGATATAGTTTTATGAATTTCATATCTTCTTAAATTGTGTTGTACAGCTAAGCATATTTGAACACTTATTTACCAAATTCCATGTGAGAATGGTCTGATACAAATGCGCTCATAAATGAAGTCACCCTGCAGGATATTTTCCCTAGTCTTTATTCAGTTAAGTTCTGGAGATGTTGATTATTAAAAACATCATTATTGACTTTTAATTGTAGCATAGGTTTAATGACAAAGTGATAATCAATGTTCAAGAGTAGCTAAATATTTATTTTTTTATAAATCTGTATGTCCTAATATTATTAGTATATTTAACTTGCCTAACACATCAATTGCTTGTATTTTATTTACTTATTGACTTTCCTTGGGGAATTAAAATATATTCATATTTCATGTTAATCATTTTTACTTCCATTCCACCCCAACCCCTTTCCCAGGCTCCTTTACATTTCTACAAAGTTTAGCTCTCTGTTGGCTGCCATTTCTCTTTATTTTGCTCTTTAAATCACTCGGGCTTGTTTTTTTTAAATAAGGAAAACCACATAATAATTAACATTCTATATAGTCCTTATTTTATCTAGCATTATTGTCTTATGTTCAATCCCTTCTCCTACAAATAACTTGTAATTATCATTCTTTATGGCTGAATAGACTCTCTTTGTCTCATAGATACAGATACTGATACAGATATAGATATATCTGATTTTTAGCTATTTATCTCTTAGTTGGCATAGAGATCGCTTCCACAGTTTATCTATTTTGGATTGTTTTGTTATAAATATAGGTGCTCGTGCATCACTGTAATTTGATGACTCTTTCCATGTCTCTGTCTCTGTCTCGGTCTTTCTCTTGGCAAAAGATCCAATTTAAGATACTACATTCCACTTACATATTAACTCCTGCAGTGGTTTAATGTAGAACACTTTTAATGTTTCTTTAATATTTTTAAAATTATCGTTATCAGTACATTATGAATACCCATGATAATCACATTCAACATTAAGAGTTTGTACCAGAATATGATGTGACTTCATTCTCATTTTTTTTTCTTTCCCCCCACTCTGTATCCTCTCGCCCCCTATCTATACAATCTTTGTTTTCTTTTGTATTACCACATTCATTTTCCCCTCGTCATTTACCCTTACACTCTTTCCTTTTAAATATTTCTACTTTGCAATATCAACTATACACATTACAACTCATTTACAACTTCATATTCTGATACCAAAGGAAATATATGATATTTACACATCTGTGACCTGTTTATTTCGCTTATGAAGATGTCTTCAAGTACATCCATTTGAGTATGAATGACTCAATCTTATCGTTTTTAAAGGCAGAGTAATACTCCATTCTATAAAAGAACCACATCTTCTTTATCCAGTCCCCAGTTGATAGACATTTGGGTAGTTTCCAAGAGTTAGCAATCAAAAACTGAGCTGCTGTAAACATGGGAGCACATACGTCACTGTGAAAATTACTTTTAATTCCTTTGTGTATATGCCTAGCAGAGCAATGGCTTTAATTTTTTAACTTTTACTTGTCATACTCCAAGATATCTAATGATATTGAAACAGAGATAAATGAAAACAAAGGAAAAGTAGGGTGACTTTTGAACACTGAACACATTTCTTAAGAAAGAGTTGTAATAAAGAAACCCAAACAATTCTCTACTCTTTTGGAGGAATTGACAAGAGTAAAAAATATTCTTTCTCTCTCCTAAGACTATGAGTACATTCTGAAAGAATAGGAGATTTGTCTCTAATTGGTTTCTGGCCCTGGTGTGGCATTGCTGACAGTGCCTCACACATTCCTTGTGTTCTTCTCATGGAAGGGATCTTCTACCATGACACTCCCTGAAGGGCTTTCAGGTCAGTAACTGCAATAAAGTTTAGAAAGCCTGAAAAAGGCAGAGTAAATATAGTCAGAGCTGAATGAACAGACAGTTGGTGCCTTTAGAAAGATATTAATATAAGTAAGAAATAGCATGCTCAATATTAAAGTGACTTGAGATATTTGTATACTTATAGCTATGTTCTTTTGACTTCTTAATATGTGTACTAAGAGGGACTATTTATTCTGAAAGAAAATGAGTCTTTTTCACTTTTTGATAATCTCTTTTTTTGTGACAGAAGAAAATTTAGGACTTGTCAAAATAAAACTTTCTATGATAAGCTTTGTTTTCAATATGTTTTTATTAGCATTTTTCCAGACATATCAGTCATTTTGTTTCCTTAGAATTGTTTTATATTTGCATATCAGACTCTATTATTTTTGTATATTCTGATTTCAAAGTAATGTTCCAGAGTAAAAGCAAATTTGAATCTTCTAATGAAAATTCATGAGAAGAGTCTGTCACATGAAGAATAAAGACAATGATAGTACAGTCCTCGGTGGTGGCAGGGGGAGTTCACAGTCAAATGAACTTTTATTTGGGTGTGTTCAAGTTTTCTACACTTACTTTATGCAGGCTTGGCTGTAAACTCTTTTTATGTTCCTATCACTTGAGTTACAGATTCTGTGCTGTTCAATTTAAAGATAGTTTGCAATAGAGTGTTAAAAACATAGATTTCATTGAATGTCACTTCAAATGTCAATCTGAACTACATGAGGAATCTTGCTGTAAACATCAGGAATAAACCAAAGTACAGGTAGATAAGGTACACGGCTCCCCCAGCAATAAGCAGAAAAAACTTTCAGAGTCTGTCACTTGACCAGTATATGTGCTCAGATAATTTTTATATAGGTAGAATTACTTTACAAAATAATCATAGTTACAAAAGTAATGTGCGATAAAATAACATAGTTGTCTTGAAATAATGGAAGATAGTCTATCAGCTGGATTATGGAAGACACTGTAAAATGAAATTTTAAATAAGTACAATGAAAAGGGAGTGAGAGATGGAGCCAGACTGACCTTGGGTTGCATATTGTTGATTCCGGATGTTATGTACACAAATGTCCATATGATTTTTCTTAGTTATACACATGTTTGAAATTATCTATTTAAAAAGTTTTTTGATGATGAAACAGATATTCTTTATGATTCTGCTATCACTTGGAGGTAACTTAAGTGCCCAAAGTTAGAGAAAAATCTTATTTTCGCTAGCATAGAATTGTATAACACATTCTTGAAATTTTGATGACAACTTTTGAGTCCAGGACTTTGGTTTTATCAACTATGCAAAATATACATGTTGATTATTCTCAAAATACATCTTTAACTTCACACTTTGCTGTCTACTGTGGTCATCTTGTCAAACTGCATTAAATGGAAATAGACCTCCAGGATAATAAAACACTAGGTAGTCACTGAGAGATTAGGAGAGGAGAACAAAAGCCATACTGCCACACATAGAGAATAGATGAAGTAGATGCCAGAGAAACACAAAGGAAAATGAAGGTCAGAAGGTCAAAAGGGTCAAAACTAGTGCAAAATTAATATTGAGTAAACTTCAGTTTTTTCTGTGTGAGTGGTGTCTCCATTCTGCTACTCTCAAGACCTAAAAGCAGAGAAACTGTGGAAAGTGGCCAGAAAGGTTGTGGAAGAATAAGCAAAGAGAAATCAAATTATTTGTGTAGAATACTGTGAGGAAATGCCATCCCATTCTTAAAATATATGTCTCGATTAAATGTTTCTACTGAAATCATCCTTTGGTTGAAAAAAACTTTTTAAAAATTTGAAATCAGAATATCTTCAAAACATTGACTCAAAGACTAAAAGTCTCACCTGAGCTTTGTACATTCTAACTCATACCATACCATGCATTGCTTTTGGAGTCCACAAAAAATGGTCTCATATTTCACCCACAGGCTGAATTCACCAGTTGTCAGGGTATAATACACTAGGCACTGATTCTAGAAGAGGGTCATGTCAATTTGAAAATACACATACTGTAGTCATTAAGTTGAAGTCGAATGTTTCAGTCTTTTCAAGACATCTGTACATCTGATTAAGAATTCATCTCTCCCTTGCCATATTAATAACCTCCCCACTTTTGATCAGTGTACACTGCAGGTCCGGCCTACTCAATTTACATTTAGGTATCATGACTCCCATGTTAGCATCCTGGCTACCTTCCAAGAATGTTATTGGTGACCCTGTAGTTCTCTTCTTAAATTACAAGGTTAATTATGACTTGTTGGAGCCTCTGATGATATCCGATGACCTTTGAGACATCATCCACTCCCTCACTAATCTCTAGCAAATAGATCAGATTTTATGAGATATTGTCCTCTGGGAAATATGTTTTGGAAATCCAGAACAGACCAAAGATTGGTGGGAGTTGTCTTCTAAAGTGGTGGATCTATAGACGACATATTTATGAGGGCTCCTCTTTGGGGAGTGACTGGATTGACTCTGGTGTCATTGTAAAAAAATAAATAAAATAAAAATCTTGGGCCAGAGATTTAGTTCAGTGATTCCAGCATATGTGTGGCAAGCCTAAGAGCCAGAGTTCATCGCTGCTAATCACATACAGCAATGCTGGGCATGATGACTCACACCCACCAGCAATCAGTACCACATAACACAATGCCAGGTGTAGTGGCTCATGAGTGTAATTCTGGCACTCAGGAAGCAGCGGCAGGAGTATTGCTGTGAGTTTCAGGCTTGGCTGGGCTACATAGTGAGCTCAGGGCCAGCCTAAACTACAAAAGCAAGACCCTGTCTCATAAAAAAAGAATGACACTGTCATTATCACACCTGAAATTAATAGGTTCTGAGTTAAATATAAACAAAGTTAGTGTCTCAAAGTTAATAACTCAAATAATATCTAGATGCTGTAAATAGTGGAAATACTTCTAGAAAAACAATTTCAATTTTACTTAGATTTAAAAATTTTGCTACATATAAAGTGTAATATATGTATATAATCACATAATTATATTGTCTTATGGATTATTAATTACAAAATTCAACACAGTAATACACTTCATATTCATGTGATATTCGCTAATATATAACTGGTCAATTTCATCCGAAAGAATATACGTGTAATATAATTCAAATACAAATACTCTTGTATTCACTATAGGCAAATCAGTAGTTTACATTTTTGTACATCTTTTCCTCTTAGAGTAGTAAAAATAATTTTATTTAGTAATATATTTTATTTATTTACAAGTATATAGTATAATTATAGGATAAGAAAAGCAAAAGCTACCTTGTCTTTTTTCCATTGTATTAAAAAACAAGTACACACATATATCCATGCATATTTTGACTCATTGCATTCAGATATGTGGATATATGTACCCTTCACTCCAAACTTTGCTGAAGTATAATTTGAATGACTAAGCATGTAAAGTTTTTTTAATTGTTTTTATTTACTATAATAGTATTGTTATACTCAGTCTAATTTTACACAAGGTAGAAAATAGTTGACAAATGTTCTTGTCTAGAAAATTGCATTCATTGCACACTTTTTAAAAAGAATATGAATGGAACTTGAAACATGCATGAAATGAAAAATAATATAAATAAGATGATTATATAATGATACAATTAAGAGCAGTAGAGTGATAGCAATCAAAAACAGAGAAAAAAAAAAAAACAGATGTAGTTGACAGACTACTGAGCTGATAAACAGTATCTAACATCCTCACCAAGCAACAGTGACACTTCCTTATTGAAGGAGTAACTGCAAACAAGACATTCCAGGAAGATTTGACTGTTTCAGGTTTTAAAAAGTCTCCAAATAAGTCCATTTTAGTGGTTTGGACCTAGAAGTCATAAATTCTCTTATTTTTGTTGGCAAAAATACGCTGTGATGAAAGGAAGTCAGATGGGATTAACTCATAGCACACCATAGGATTATGTTGCAAATTTATGATTTGTGAAGGACTGCACTAAGAACATGAAAAAGGGATTGTTGTCTACTGTTGTTCTAGCACTTGAACAAAATGAAAGCTGTAGTAATTATAAAGATTTAAAGGTTGGTTGGCTTCTGTGTGCCTTACAAAGCCTTAAATAAGAAAGCTTATGTCAGCTAAGGGGCTGATAAGGACACACTGTGGAAAGCAGAAAGCTTCCAGGGCGGAGTGTAATGAGACATTCAACTTTTGAAGCGATAGCACAAGGTATTACACAAATCAGGCCTCAGAGTTTACCAAGACGTTAAAAAAATCATGATGAAAAAATAAAGAGAAATAAACCAGAAGGTTCACATACGCCCTACAGTAAAACCAGGAGAATGAGAGACACTGGGATTGCTCCAGGTGAGAAACTTTAACAGAGAGATCTTGTAATTATACACAGCTGGTCTAAGCAGCACAATAATCATTGTCAGAAGACAGCAGCTTCCCCCTCACCTCCTCTACTGCTGGAAGGATGCACAGGAGAAAAGGTCCTGAGAAAGCAATCGTATAAAAGAGTGCTTGTCTCGTTGTACATTCCTTTTATGCACACCATTGTCTCTAGATGAATAATAGGATTTGGATCTTTTCAAATCTCAAACAGAAAAGGGAAATTTTCTGTCGTAAAAGATAGATTGGGGGCGGGATTTACCTCAGTGGTTCCAGTGCCTACCTTACAAATGCAAGGTCCTGGTTTCAGTCCCACTAACCACATACAACAATGCTGGGTGTGGAAACTCATGCCCACCAGCAATCAGAACACAGACCACAGTGCCGGGTATGATGCTTCACACCTGTAATCCCAGCGCTTAGGAGGCAGAGGCAGGAGGATTATTGTGAGTCCAAAGCTGAGCTTAGGTCCAGCCTGAACTACAAAAGTGAGACCCTGTCTAAAAAAAAAAAAAAAAAATATTTTCAACAGAGTTATTGAAAATTGTGTAGCAGGAAAAAATAAATAAGGAATATTTGTAAGAGTGGATCTTAGAGTAATTGAATTGAGAAGCTGCGCAATACACAGCTAAGTACAATGGAGTTTACAGATGTTTGATTCCTTTCTCATCAGTTAACATCTAGCATTTTGACCAGGACACCTGGAACTGTCCTGAAAAAAGCTGTTTAGATGGTCCTTAAAGTTTGGGAACAAAAGCAGAATATACTAGATGAAATTAAAGCAATGTCAGACTTGCGAACGTATTGAGAAAAGGCAAGAAACTCAGGGAAGAGAATCTTTCTAAAGTGACTGTTGCACAAAAGATTGAGAAGTTCAAGTTCTGACTATATTTTCCATAATGTCCCAGAGAATATTGCTTCAAAACTTATTTCCTCTACTACAAAAATCATTCTCACCATTAATATCAGTAGTGACTGTAGACAAAGTGACTGTGGGCCTGGGTTTCCCCAACTGATAGATTCCAGAATTGTGGAAGCTACAGTATGGGACAGTTTAATGTGTGTAAACAAGGAGCATGAGAATTGTTGTTTTTATATCAATGGAAAAATCTTGATACTTCACTGGATTTCAACATTCAGACTATTTCTCAAAACTCACAGCCCTCACTTGAAGTAGACTATTTTCTCAGGAAGACTTGCCAATAAATTTTCTTCTAATACTTCTTAGAAAGCTTTAGATGTTTGTTTATCCAGCTACTGCACACTGGGATAAGAAAAATAACTAAAACTTTTTCTGTGTTGGCATAGTTATTAGGATCTCCAGTTGTATATGATATTCTTTCATTCTGAAGCAGGTTTAAGATTTGAGAAGCTCAAGAGATAAACAGATTCCTGGCCTCTGTACATCTCCAGATCCTTACTGGGCTTATCATCCTACCCTCTGGCCATTTCTGACTTTTACTTCATAAAGGGTATCAATGCATTTAACATAGCTAAGCCACAGTGACGTCAGAGCTGTAGAGGCTCATCAGAAAAGTCAAATGTAGTGCTTGAGGTTCTACGCTCTAGACAGAAGAGCATACCCACAGCATCATTAGTGTGCAGGAAAAGGAATTTAGAGACCAATGGTATTGTGAAAGCATCAAGATGGTAGTTCCCATTACATCAATGTGCAACCTACAGGTCTCTGCAAGTTTTTTCAAGTGTATGCTTCGATCAGCACTTAGCTGAATCCTCAAGGGACATTATGCGCTCTGAAGCTCTCTGTGTGCAAAGCTGTCTTCTCCAGTGCTTTGTGCTGTTCCTGCCCCCACCTTGGATTTTCCAGGCTCGAAACTCCATCTATGTATTTAAGGAGTGTTTAGTATTGTATTTGTGCTCACCTACTTCTTGTTCATGACCAGGAAACTTTATCTAGCCAGTAAACAGTGGCAACTGTAAGTTCCATCTGATTTCTTGTAGTGGATTGTTGTTCATTGGTGAGCATGCTCTCATAATTTTTCACTTTTCTTTTAGTCCTTTCTAGTAGAATGGCGAACGTGAACTCTACCACTTTATGTAGACTAGGAAAGAAGTGAGTGATGGAGTGGATTTAATGTGGATTGTCCCTCTGTGGATTATAGTGGAATAGTTTAGTGTTCCGGTTATCGCACCCTCTTTACTCACTTCTGCTCCATTACAAAATCCCTTTCCTTCTGAAGCATTTCACCTTTAATTTCTGCTTATTCACTTAATTGATGTACTTTATTTTTTTCAGAAGTAACTTAGGTTATAAATGGGACAGTTAGGGAAAAAAAAAAAGGGAAGTTAGTAGCTCCCAGAAAGGGACATGTATTCCCAGTTAAAGAGGAATCACCTAGGATGGCCATGACAGAGTTCCTCTCTCTATTGGAGGCTGAATGCCCTAAAACTGTCCAGGTGAGTCATAGTGCCCCTCGAAACACAACCCAGAGCCAGCTACCTCGGGTTTGCTCAGCTGTGATGCAAAAGGAGCATGTGTGCTTGAGAATGAACCTGCCCTGGGCAGCTTTTTTTTTTTTTTTTTTAATTATTATCTTTATTGGTACATTAAATATACACATCATGATTGCACTCCATAATGGGCATTTGTACCAGTATAAGACACAACTTAATTCTCATTTTTTCCCATAGCCCCACCCACCCTACCACCCCCCATATATATAAAATTTGTTTCCTTACTTTTTTGTTACAATATCAACATTGTCCCCTTTCACCTTATTTTACATTGAGCATTTTCTATTTCACAATATATAACATACAATGCTAGGACTCATTTACATCTTCATTTTCTCATACCAGAGAAAAGATGCGATATGTACCTATCTGTGACCTATTTATTTCACTTATGAGGATATCCTCAAGGTATGTCCATTTAAGTAGAAA
>PVIR01039711.1:0-13752 GCA_004026965.1 Petromus typicus
GAGCACATAGAGGCGCTGAGAAAGCAGTTCCAGACCGAGCGGGAGACCACCAAGAAAGCTGCACAGCGGGAGGCCTCTGAGGTATGAGCTGGGCGTGGCCTCTGAGGTATGGAACTGGGCGTGGCCTCTGAGGCATGGAGCTGGGCGTGGCCTCTGAGGTATGGAACTGGGCGTGGCCTCGAGGTATAGCTGGGCGTGGCCTCTGAGGTATGGAGCTGGGCGTGGCCTCTGAGGTATGAGATGGGCGTGGCCTCTGAGGTTATAGCTGGGCGTGGCCTCTGAGGCACGGAGCTGGGCGTGGCCTCTTCAGAGGGACCTCCGCATGGGGGGCACTGAGAGTGGCTGGGCCATCCGTGCCCTTCCCAGGGCACTCAGCACGCAGTCCGGGCTCACAGGTCTCTGGTCCTGGGTGGGAGCCGCCGCGGACACAGGTCCTGCCCTCAGTCTCGGGCTCCTCAGCCAGTGTCTGCACGTCACCCGCCCGGAGGGGCGCTCGGGCATGTGCCAGGGGTGCTGTTGCGCCGCCGTGCTGGCCAGGGGGCGATGAGGAGGGCTTGAGAGAGCCTCCCGTGCGCCCATGTTGAGGCCTTGAACAAGTGTGAAGGAGTCTGGGCACGGAGCCTCGGTTCCAGGCCACGGGGCTGATACCGACAGAAGCACGGCGAACACAGCTGAGTCCGGGACGCGGCGGGCCGGCACCACCGGACGGGGCCTCCCTGCGGCCTGGTGGGCGGTGCGCCAGGCCGTGCAGACCAGGCGGAAGGACAGCGGCCGCAGGCTGGGGCCCGCAGCCCTGGCTTGGTGACCGCTCACTGGAGTGGAGCCCAGCTCTATGAAAAGCACACAACAGTGCGGTCAGAAGGCCACTGTCCTCGAAGAGAGCCGGGCAGTGGGCGTTACACGGTGACCTAGGGGAGAAGGACTCAGTAACCCCAGACCCGGTTGGCGGCTGCTCTGCCTTCCTGACTTGCAACATGAAGCAGCGGCACGGACCACTCACACATCAGCGCACAGAAAGTCGACGGGTTGCACGGCGCTGTCTAAATACGTTTGTAAAAATGATTTCTGTGGAAATAGGAGAGGACATTAAAGGTAGAATGTGGCTGTGACCACAAATCATCGCGCAGAACAGTCAAGGGCAGAGACCTTCTGACGGGGCCGTGGGGTGGTCTGGGGGGCCCTGGGGGCAGTGCCGGGGGAGCACAGTGCAGGTCCCAGTGCCGTGCAGGGGTCCCAGCTCTGCCCACTCACTTGTGCACTGAATTCCTCCAAGTGACTTCTGTTTCTTCTGCCACAAGATAAAAATATTACAACTCTAGGGCCCCTGTGACCTTCGCACACCCGAGCACTGGCTGCTGGGCTTCAGCCAGGTCCAGCCAAACTGCCACGTGGGGGGCAGTGGGCAGCCTTAGACACTGGTCTGTGAGACCAGGCTGTCGGAAGGGGCTAGCAAGGGAGACAGGACACAGGCCTGACTCGGTCCCGAGCCACGCGTGGCCATCCGGAGAGTACTGCACCTCCTCCTGTCTCCCCTCAACCAGCTGCCCTGGCTAAGAAAACGTCGGGAGGCAAGGACTCCGAAATTATGGTCACCACACTGTTTTACTCTTTTGTGGTACAGAGATCAAGCTCAGGCCCTCATCCTTGCAAGGTCGGCATGTACCACTGAGCTAAATCCCTGACCCACTGTTGCTATTTTTCCACAAGAAAAATTAAAGTTCTTAAGAACAATCTTAGAGCCAAGCATAGTGGTGCCTAAATTAATCATAGCACTTTGGAGGCTGAAGCAAGAAGACCACTTTGAGTTCAAGGCCACCCTGGGTTACGTAGAAAATTCAGCCTAAACTACATAGTGAGAACTTATCTCAAAAAGCCAAAACCAAAAAGAACCTAAAAACAAAAACCAACAAAGTCAATATGATAAAAATGCTGCTCACGAGATTTATGTAAACCACCGTATTGTTTATTCCCACTTCCTGGACATGCGTTTGCAATGACAGGACCAAGAGAAAGGCGGGTAGCGGGGCCCCTGAGCAGTACTGTGAGCCGGCTCTGCATTCTCTGTCTCGCTCGCTCTCTCGCTTAACTCTTCTGTGTATCTTGCTTCCCAATAGATGAAGCCACACGCAGGAGTTTATGACCAAACCACTCAGCATTAAGTGGTGAAGCTGAGACCAGAACTTAGGTCCAGTTCCAAAACCAGCCTCACCGTGCAGACGGTGAACGCGGCTGTGCTCCCCGCCCCTCCTGGGGAGATCGCCCTCTGGTGCCGAGACTGGGAAAAGCGCCTCCTCCTCGGCTTGGTCAGCCGGATCGCCTCACTCTCCGGAGCTCCGGCACTTCTCTTTCTGGACAGTAGGTGAAAAGGCCCCAATTGTTCCTTTGTGTTCAAGCTGAAGAAAGCCCTTGATGAGGCCAACTTCCGGTCAGTGGAAGTGTCCCGGAGCAACCGAGAGCTGCGGCAGAAAATCGCGGAGCTGGAGAAGACGCTGCGCAGCAGCCAGGAGAAGCTCAAGAGTCAGAAGGCCCAGATAAAGCTCCACCTGTCGGCCAAGACGAGCAACGCCCAGAACGTGGAGAGGATAAAGGTCTCCCTCACCTGCAGGGGTGCGGAGCTGGGCGGGGGCTGGGAGGGGTGTCCTCCCGGCAGTGGGGGGGTCACCCACGAGGCCCATTACCATCTCGGGGAGAGGATGCAGCCAAAGCCGGGGCCTCGGTGCCAGGGCCACGCTCTTCCACCCCGTCTGTCCGTCCCTGTGACGGTACCTAGCTTCACTCTTTCAAGCTCTTGGTGCTGGGCAGGAAATGGCCCACAAGAGCCTCACGTCTCCCGTGTGGGCTCCGTCTGTCACCCCGAGGGCAAGGGACCAGACAGTGCCTCCATCTTTTCACGTTACGTCTCCATTTACTTGCAGCAAATAGAAACAGAACTGAGGCAGATGGAGCTGATTAAGGATCAATATCAGAAAAAGAACTACGAACAGGTAGAGGGCCGCCCCACACTCCACCCGCCGTCCCCCGAATCCCACACACGGCTCACAGCGGCCTCCCTGTCTGTCCCTGCCAGTCACTGAGCATCCAGCAGTTCGTGTCTGAAATGAACAACCTACAGAAGGAGATGCAGCTGCTGGCCAAGAGCCAGTACGAGACCTCGGCCCAGAACAGGCAGCAGGAGCTGCGGCTGGTGGCTGAGCGCCAGAGGCGGCAGCAGCTGGAAGGCCGGTGCCAGGTGAGAGGTCCGTGGGCAGAAGACGGGCAGCCAGCGTCTCGAGGGCCTCGTTTCTGCAGAAGGCACAGGTGCACTGACAGCTCATTTAGGATGCTTTCTAGGGTGAGGTCTGGGGTTTGAATATGGCAAAAGTTTCCAATGTTTTTCCCCATTACTGGGAACAGAACACAGAATTTTTGCCCTAGGCTACGTCTCCAACTCTTTAATTTTCTGTCTTGAGCCAGGGTTTCATCACTGAGTTGCCAGGGATGGACTTGAACTTGCAATCCTCCGCCTCAGCCTCCCAGAGTGCTGGGATTGCAGGCCCGTATCACCATGTCTGGTACTATTTTTAATTTCATAAAAAGAATAATTTGTAGAGAACAACTGTTTGAGCTTACACATGCAGAACAGCAGCTACTGCATAAGGCTTCTGAAGGGGACCCCACCATCTCTGGGGGGACCCCACCATCTTTGGGAGTCCCCCTGGTCCCTTCCTAGAGCAGATTCACTTGCGGCTGTGACAGGAATCGAGTGATTCCCAGCCTAATAAAACACAGAACACTGTGTCACTGGAAGGGACTTCAAGAGAGCGGCACACGCTTGCCTTCTGAGAGGGACATCTGCTAGGGAAGCTGTCCCCATTCTGAAGAGACATTACTCACTTCCAGCAGCATCTGTAAATCGGTCTACACCTGTGCGTCTGCAGAGTGCAGGCTAAACTGAAGGTAATCTTGGAACGTGAACGCAGTCCATGCTGCTTCTGCAGTTTGATTCCTGTATTACAAATCAAAGCTCTGTGGTTCTGGTGCCATGTAGGCTGGAAATCTGTAAGATCTCTGCATCACATTTCAGGACTTGGAAGAGACTGTCAGACACCTGAAGAAATGTAAAGAAGTGACAGAGAATAAGCTGAAAGAAGCCAGTGTGGAGTCAGAGCAGGTGAGCACAATGGCCGACGGCAGCCCTGGAGCATGTGAGGCGCCCTGCTGAGCACAGTCTGTCCACACGCATGTGCCCCTTTAGATGAAGATCCTGTGTCCTGATGGCACACGGGAGGATGCCGACATATTTAATACTGCGTGAAGGGAAGACTGGCGTGTGTGTAGACATTAATGCTTTATCATTTAACACAAACTAACGAGCAGGGTCTGTAACACAGGCCTGTCATCCCAGCACCTGGGAGGCTGAGGCAGGAGAATCGCTGCAAGTTCAAAACAAGCCTGGACCATATAGTGAGACCTTGTCCCAAAGAGTTTCCTAAAATAAAAATTAAAAAAGTAGAAACTGTCAGTCAATAAATCAAAATATAGGATGTGCCCTACTTGGGATGCTTCCTGTCTTCTCAACTTAAACTGGCATGCTCGAGGGGGTCTGAAACCACAAGCGGTTAGAGCCAAAAGGAACTTCTGCTCGGAGTGCCATCACACGTCCCTGCCAGATGACATTCAAGACACGGAGCATGGGACAAGCGTGAAGAAATGGTAACAGCTGCATGAAAAGTACAAGCCCCTCTCCGCTCCTCACTGTCTCAGAAGCAACTGGCAGGTGTGAGGATGCACGATGTGATCCCCGCAGGTGGTGGGCCAAGGGACTGAGGCAGGAGGCTCTCTGATTTGACGCCAGCCTGCAAAAGCCCTGTGCTTAGGAAAAAACCATTTAATGACTTGCACTTAGTAGGCTCTTGAGTGTACTGTACAAATAGACCGCAAGGCCCCCCACAGTCAGAATTCAGGTCCTTTATCATCCAGGTTGTCTTCCAAAGCTCTCCCTGAGAAACTGCCTGTCCTGTGTGCAGATAACCGCTAATCTGGAGGAGGCGCACCGCTGGTTCAAGTACAGGTTCGATGGCCTCCAGCTGGAGCTGATGAAAAACCGGCTCTACAGGCTCCCCCAGGAAGACATGTGGCAGGAAGAGGTACGTGCCACGTGGCCCTCCACAGGCCTGGGCTCGTCCCCAGCCCTGCAGCCGTCTGCTCAGGACCAGCTGCCTGGAAAGCGAGTGATGGCGGCCGCCAGGCCTGGTGCTGGTCCCGCGAGGCCGGGCATTTTCCTTCCGCAGGATGAAGACACGCGGCACAACGTCTTGTCCACACAGTCTGTCCTGCACCGCTGGGAGACCAAACAGAACCTTGGGCGTGGGCCCAAGAAGCATCCTTCAGAGGCCGGGAGGAGGAAGTCTCCCTGACAGGAGCTGCCTTGCGTGCTCTGCCTGACTCTGAGCTCCGCGACCCGGCCAGCCTGTCCTGCAGCCTTGGGGTCGTGGAGTCTGGTGTGGCCAAGGAGCTGGACCCTCATTTGCCCTTCACGGACTTTTTGTAGCCAAACCACCCTGTCTTCTTTGTCCCTTTCCCTGTTTTCCATCCAGTAAATTTAGTTTGTTGTATGAAGGAGATGCTGTTGGACTAACAGAGCTGCATCTTACTGTGCCAATGAGCAGCCAGCAGATGACCCCGGAAGTCCAGTGGCCTGTGCCTCACCTTCTTGCCACTGACTGGACAGAGGTGCCGGAAGTGACTCCACTGGGGGCAGCCACCGCAGAAGACTGTGGGAGTCGGCTCCAGCACAGTGCCGGCTCCAGCTGGGCTGGGGTCGGTGGGGCAGCCCACAGGCACAGCGAAGCTCTCCTTCCTGCTCAGTGGTGATCCATGGTCGTGTCCATCTTGAGACTTGTCATTAGCTCCCACTCTCAGGATTCGGGTCCTTTCCCCAAGGAGTCTGCACTGCCACAAAACCTCCATGGGTAAGGAAAGAATGTGAAGACGTCATCAGAACCGCCGGGCCTGGCTCAGAGCAGGCAGGGAAACCCGTCCAGAAACAGCCCTGCGAAGGTGGCCTGGGGTGACCGCTCGTCCAGAGCCTGAGCCCACATGGTGGCCGGTACAGAAGTGCTGCTTAGGGCGCACCTGACCCCAGCTGGGCCACAGCGCCCAGCCCTCCTGTGCAGCGTCCCCATGTGCCCAGGCTGTCCTGCAGGACGCCGTGTGCCGCGTTCCTGGGCGCTCTGGCAGCACTGCTGCTTTTTCCTGCCCTGTCACAAGCTCCCTGACTGCCGCGGTGAGTCTGGGCGCCCGCGTCTCCGCCCCTCTGCGGGAGGTGAAGCTGGCGCCGGGCGGGCTTAGCGCCCACCCATAGATCCTGTGCCGCGCACTGTGCAGGTGGTGTCGGACACGGTGGTACAGAGATCGGGCTGGCTGCAGGTGCAGCTCAGTGCTGGGGCGCTTACCCTGCAGGCTCCAGGCCCTGGGCTCCGTCCTCAGGGCCGCAGAAAGAACCAACACCGGGTCCGGACATCTGCTGCCTCACAGCACGGCACGTGCGCCCAGGGCCGGGAACTGTCTAAGGCCGAGCTGCAGGTGCTTGCTTCGTGCCCTCCCCGGTGGCCATCGCTTCGTAAGCCCACAGGAGCCTAGGCGAGTCCACTCACCCTCACGGAGTAAAGTGGGAAGTGGACCGGCTTCACGGTGAGCGGGGGCGTCCTGTGCAGGGCAAGAGCAGGAGGTCCACAGCCGGAGCCTGCACTCCCTCCCGCACCCTGTGGCTGTGCTCCAGCCTGCCGCTCAGGCTGTGCCCTCGCTGCCCTGTGCACACAGCCACTCCCATGGCGCAGCTGTAGCCGGGCCTGGCTGCTTTCTGTGGTGCCCCTCAGGACCCTGAGCTTGGCGAGCAGGCTGCACTGAGCGCCAGCCTGCCTGCTGGCTGCCCTCCGAAGGGATCCTATTCAGCATTCCACCTATGGGCTGGGGTTAGCTCAGGGGGGCCGCACCTGCCGTGGAAACACAAGGCCCTCAGAGAAACGAATTCCATTCACTTTTCTAAGATCTTCCTTACTTTCCTAAATACAATCCAACTTAATTTGAAGTTTTATATTGGTTTTAATGAGGGAAGACAGTCAGTTTGCTTATACCAAAATGTAAAATTTGAGTTTAACAAAAAGATGCCACAAATACAGTGAAAGCACATTTAAGAGGCTTCATACTTTGGCCGGGGGATTTAGCTCAATGGTTCTGGCATCTGCCTAGCAAGTGCAAGGTCCCAAGTTTGGTCCTCGGTACCACATACTACAGTGCCAGCCTGGTGGCTCAGACTTGTAATCCCAGCACTCGAGATGCAGAGGCAGGAGGACTGTTGTGAGTTCAAGGGCCAGCCTGAACAAGACCCTGTCTCAAAAAAAAAAAAGGGCTCGGGATTTAGCTCAGGGGTTCAGCGCCTGCCTGGCAAGTGTGAGGTCCCACAGAGTTCGACCCCTGGTAACCACACGCCAAAGTGCCAGGTGTGGTGGCTCACACCTGTAATCTCAGCACTTGGGAGGCAGGGGCAGGAGGATGCTGTGAGTTCAAGGCTTGCCTGGGCTACACGGCGAGTTTGGGGACAGCCAGAACTATGAAGCCCACACACACACACACACACAACACACAAAAAGGAATAAACACCTACATTTCAGTAAGAAAAAAAGGACCCAATTTTTTAAAGTACATGAAGAATATGACAGCAATTCAGAGAAAAAAATATCTGAAAGGTTTATAAAACCTGTAAGACAGATTTCAATCTTAGCAGTGTACGGATGAATCAACTGTCTGGGTGTTTGCTTTACCAGTGGGGAAAGTATCAGGATGAAGCAAACGGGGCTAGAACAGCCCACCCCGCTGCAGACCTTCGGGATCGGCCACCGCGCGGGGGAGACGCCTGTGTCCTGCGTCCCTGTTCCACCTACGCTACAGGCAGGGAGGCCGCAGACTTCTCTCCCCTAGAAAGGCTGTGTTCCCACAAGGCTTGCACATCTTTGAGGGAGACTGTAGGCCTCTTTTTACAAATCACATGCAAGACATATGCTATGGCTTAGATATCAGATGTTCCCCAAAATTCCGTGTGGAAGGTTAATGGGTCACCAGGCACTGAACTCACCAATGATCCTGCATGGATGAGTCATGGCTGACAGTCTGTAGGAGGCAGGGCCTGGGTACAGGTCATCACGGGTCACAACCCGGCTGGGCGTTCTGTCCCCAGCTCCTACTTTCTCTGCTACTGGCTGCTATCAGGTGGGCAACGGTCCTCTGCCAGGCCCGGCCGCCATGTTGTTCCAGCCAGCTGTGGGCTGAACCCTCTGAAACTGAGTTAAAATAAACCTCTTCAGCTGGGCGTGGTGGCACACACCTGTAATCTCAGCATGGGGGAGGACTAATCAGAGTCCAGGCCAGCCTGGGCTCTGTAGTGAGTTTAAGGCCGGCCTGAACTACACAGTGAGACCCTGTCTCAAAAACAAAACCAGCGTCGTCTCCTCTAAGCTGCAGCTGTTGAGCACTGTGCTGATGCTTCGTCCCAGCAGGGAGCGGTACACAAATCACATGCAAGACATATGGCCTGCTCACTGCCTGCCTGCGGTTGGGGCTGCTGCCACCATGCCCGCGCCCGCGCCGTGCTCCTGTCCTCTAGGTTTTAGCAAAAGGACCCAGGAAGAGGGGACTGTCACTGAACCTCGCTGGCATTATCAGGGCATTCTGGACTCTGACAACCTAGAGCAGCCTCTGGGCCTGCTCTTGACTCAGCCGCACACTAGGCTGTCCCTGGCCTCCTGTCCCTGGTGCGCTGGGCAGCCCAAGGGCCAGGCCAGCCGACACCCTGCCTGGGACACCACACTCCCTCTGGTGGTGACAGTCCCTCCTCTCCCTCTGCTCAGGGGAGAGGGCTTGAAAGGGGGACGGCGCCAGCTCTGGCCAGGAGAGCCCCAGCTCTTGCACACAGCACCTGCCTGTGCAAAGACACTCCCACTGTGCAACGGCCCAAAGAGGGAAATGCTCACCTTGTCAAACCCTTCTTAAACCCCAAGTACGTGCACCCCTGACTTAGGAACCCCGTTCGTTCCCCAGGGCTGGCTGTAACTCAGGCTGGTGCAGTGGAGGCTCGGCTCCTCTCACCGCCTTCAGTCTCCTGCGCTCAGGCAGGTCTCGGGGTCCCTGAGACACTGGCCCTGGGTCCCTCAGCCCGCACGAGGATGCTGTCAGGTTCCTTCCAGAACTCTGGGGTCAAACCTGCATCTAGACCATCCGGAAGCACAAGCAGCCAGCATTTGGTCCTACCTCCAGACTCTGGTTAAGTTAATGACCCACGCTGTTCATCTGTGAGGCCAGTCGCAACTCCACTGTGCTGCTGTGTTGGCTCCCGAGGAGGAAACACGGCTGCCCACCCTGCAGACTGTGGCTGAGCTGCCGTCCCCTCGGCCACTGCCGGCGGCAGCGAGAGCTGAGTTCTGCTCTGCGTGGGCCCTGTGCCCGTCACCCTCCTGCCTGCCCACCACGTGCCCTCCTGACAGGCGGGCCGCTGGGGACCCTGCACTCTGTCCCTGGGCACTTCGTCCTGGGCAGGGTCTTCCCCAGAGGACTTGTGCCCCTGCTGGTGATGGTTTCCCAGGGATTCCCTGGGTGCCGGGTCTCTCACTGAGGAATAAAATGGTTCTCTGGCCTTCGCCCAAGCCTGGACTCAGGGGCCCTGGTCAGGAACAGAAATCGTGGGGTCCCTGGGGGGTGACTGGCACCTCCAGGTGGGTAGGACACCTGGAGGGTCTTGCTGCTGCTCAAACCCCTCCCAGACTTTGGGGGTGCAAGGGCTTGACAGGTGAGGCCAGCATCTGGCCACTCCCTGGGGGCCCTCAGCTGTCATTGGTCACTCACTCAGGAGGTCAGGTAGCAACTCACGCATTCACTTTCTAGCTTCCTAAGTGCTTTGTCGCCTGCCATCTCTCCCGGCCTGTCCTCACTTCACTGCTCGGCTCCTGGAGGACCTACCCGTTTACCCGGTTCTGGGAGAATCCACGGGATCAGGGCAGTCCCCCGGAGCAGCCAAGAGTGGAGGCTCAGTGGACAGCACTTGCTCAGCTCGCTGAGGGCTCAGGCCAGGCCTCGGGGAGGTGCACGGCCTTTACGGGGCACAGCTCCCTGAGCTCCTGAAATCCCCGCCCCTGGGGATGCTGAGGCAGGAGGGTTGTGAGTTCAGGGTCAGCCTAGGCAAGGTGAGGCAGAGGGGTGGGACGACGCTCAGTGGGGGAGCCCTGGGTGAGTGAGTCCTCCGGGCCTGGGCACCTGGCCTGGAGGAAGATCCGCCCGACAGCAGGTCAGACCCGACCGGGATAGTGGCGCCAGTCAACAGGCCTGCAGGCAGGACAGAGCAGGAGGGAAAGAAAAAGCGTTTCCTGAACAAGGAGTGCGGGCCTTACCTGCGGCCTGGGCTGCCATCAGCCACCGGCGCCATCCTCAGAGCAGACCGCGTGGGGGCTGCAGTGAGCTCCCACCCTCCAGTGCAGAGGACCATTCGGACTCGTCTTTACCTCCGACCCCAGAGGCCACTGCACCGCTCCTCCTGCGGTCCTGCAGGCCTAAGACATTTTCTGTGTGACTGTATGTGTATTTGATACTGTTCTTCCAGAGAACGCCGACACAGAGAGGGAAGTGAGACAGGGTGGAAGCTGGCTCGGCAGGGCCGTCTGGCCATTCCTCTCCCTTTCTTCCCTGCAGCCATGAGAAGCTTCCTTTCCAATAGGCAGCCCCCCACAGGCGCGCAGCATGGCCCAGCCGGCCGTGGACAGAGACCTGCAGAACTGAGAGCCAAGCCCAAGTTTCTCTTGTTACGAAGACTATCTTGGGTATTTTGTCACAGTAGCAGGAGGCTATTTTAGAAAACTGGTACCCAGAAGTGCAGTCATTGCTCCGACACGCCTCTGGAACTTCTGGGAAGGAAGAACGTGGGCAGTGCGGAGCCACAGGCCAGAGAGCCTCGGATGCTGCAGTGGAGCTAACAGCAGCTCCGCCAGGCGGTTTCCAGGGTTAGAACTCGGTGCCTTGGCAGAATCGGAGCATGTGAGTCCTGCCTTTGTTGGGACACAGTCAGAGGTGACAGACGCAGTGATCTGTGAAGGAGCACTCAAGGCAGCAGGGCTCAGAGCTGTGGGCACCCCTGGCCGCTCTGGGCCAAACTCTGGGCACACGCAGAGCAGGAACCTGGAGGCGAGGTCAGCCGGGGAAGGCGGCTAGCGACCCGCAGCATCGAGGCCGACTGCTGAGGTGCGGCACACACCTGTCCGCCCAGCACTCAAGGGCCGGGCAGAAGGGTCAGAGCTGGCGGCCGGTGGTCTGACCACGTGAGACCCTGTTTCAAAGAGGAGAACTGGCAGGAGTTAAGAGGGAGGAGAAAGCCGCCAAACACAGCACGGACGGATGCCCAGTGGGTCCCCCTGCAGACTCAGAGCATGAAAACCTGAGCCCGGGAAAGGACCCCCCGGACAGCGGCACCGCCAGTATTGCTGGTTCACAGCCACGCACAGCACACGTCACGGGATCATGAAACTGCTGGGAACCCTGGAGGGCCAGGCAGGGTGACAGGTGGCAGTTCCCCAAAACGGGCCCGGGGGAAGCCTGCTGAGGACGGCCACGACAGCGGGCAGAGCCGCAGGGCCGGTACCCAATCCCGCGCCCATGCCTGGTGTCACAGCTGCCCTGCTCGGTGTCAGGCTTGCTCTGTCCTGATCCCTGCCCCTCTTTGAAGGACAGGAGTGTTTCCACGTACAGTGCTGTCCCGGACTTCAACTTTTACAAGGACACACAGCTGTGCTTTCCCTTCAGGAGACTGCCTTCAGGCTTTGTGCAGAGCTGGAACCCAAAGACTCTGGAGACTCAGATGTGGGCAGAAATCTTGGGGTGGGACTAGGATGCTGTAGTCAGAGCCCCATGTCGGCCACATGTCCTGTCCCTACCAGCAATGGCATTAAGAGCTGGTGGGACCTTCAGGGCGCAGGGCTCGGTGGGCTGGCAATGGATGTCCTGGAACACCGGCCCCCACCTGCTGCTTCCCAGCGAGTGGCTCCTCCTGCCCCTGGAGCCTGCTGTGCTGCGCTGCCGGGGCCAGAGCTAGGGACTGGAGCCACCGAAGAGTGAGCCATGCCAACCCAGTGCTGACCTGACTCTGCCTGGGACAGCACTGACCTCACTGGCACTAGAGCACGGAGCTTCCTGCTCACACGGCCCAGACGCCATGGACGCTCCCTCAGTGCTCTTGCTCTGACCGTTTTAATTAGATCCTGTGGCGTCACCTGACTTAAATTCTCTGCAGTGTGCATGCTTGCTCTGTACTCTCCTGTGACAACAGCTAGAGAGTAGAAGGTTGAATGAAAGGTAATAGATCTGTTTCCTCATGTCCAAGTCCCAGCATCAGCTTGGTCTGGACAGAGCTATCCCTGTGCAGGGGACAGAGGCTGCACTCTGGCGTCTCACCTCTGGGTGACTTAGTGGCAAGCATGGGCACACGCTGTGCAATCCCCGCCCACAGCACACTGTGCCAGGGTCGGGGACACAGCACGGTAGCGGAGTAGTATTTTCAGCACCCAACACAGTGTCGGCCTCTGTCCTTTAGAAAATGATTCATGCTGCTTCCTGCAGAGCCGTTTGACAAAAGCCCAGCCGCTCACAGTCCACGTGGCTGACACACCCAGTCCCTCAGCTCGTCCACACAACTGTCACTTGGTATCACAGTCTCTGCCCGTCTGTCTGACCTGTAGCCACAGTCTGACAGGCTGAACTCGGGAGACTGAATCCAGACCTCACCCAGAGCAGGATTCTAGACACAACCCACTCACCACGGCGGCACAGGCAACCTCTTCACTGGCAGCCATGGCCTGCAATGAAAAGAACAGCCCTCTGCAAAACAGCCTCCATTACAACAGGATGCAGCCAGGCATGGTGGCTCACGCCTGTAATCACAGCACCTGGGAGGCAGAGGCAGGAAGGACTGCCACGAGTTCGAGACCAACCTGGGCATTATGAGACCCTACCTCCAAAAAAGGAAAAAAGTATTTATTTAAATTATATATATATATATACACACAGAGTGAATGATGCATTTACTTCTTATACACAAATTCCACTTCTCAAGCCAGGAACCTGGCTCAGTGGTTCCAGCACCTGCCTTGCAAGCACAGGGACCCGAGTTCCATCCCTGATATCAAAACAAAAAAGCCTCCACTTTTCAACTAGAAGTGCGTACATACAGCATAGATGACACAACGAATTCTGAGAAAGCTCTCCACTGTCGTCCGTCCTAAAGCCCCTCCCCATTTCCTCCCCACAGCTGGACTGTTACAACCATACACCTTTATTACGGCTTTTATTTTCCCCCGAAAAACTCATTAAGGCAACAGTACATCCATCCAGCAAGCACCTTCACCTGAGGTTTAATATCACGCTAATCAAGGCTTTGCTCTAACCTTTCAAACTTCATCAGCAACACTTTACTCCACACACAGCTCCCCGCGCTCCCAGGCCCGGCACCGGGGCGTGGAACCCAGGCCAAACGACTAGCCGTGACCCTCTCTTTTATCTTGAGAAGCTGCCCACACACAAACCCTCTGTACTCGTCTCGGAGCAGTATGTCTGAATTAAGCCTTCACCGATGCAGCTAAAATGCACTCAGGTTAAAACAGAAAGACTAAAGCAATCATTTGCTTTCCGATCATATATCACTTAAATAACTTCATTAGGTGCAGATCTCACTTTAAATAA
>PVIR01039712.1:0-13755 GCA_004026965.1 Petromus typicus
TCTTCTCATTGAAGAAGAGAGTTGACTTAGATTTATGCATAAGTTACTTACTGTCCATGTGTTACTTTCTGTGCATAAGTCTGGGAGTTTATAGAGAGCTAGTCTACATCTCTAATTGTATTCTTATTCCAGGACTTTGCCTTCCCTCTGGGGTCCTGAGAAATGTATTGTTATTACTCTTATTTCTTCTCCAAATTCCCCAAAGCAGATATTTCTCTGGTTTCTTCATTGGCTCTGTCTCTGTGAACATCCTCTCTTCTTTCGCTTTCTTTCCATGTCAGAGCACTGTTTTTCATAGTTCTTCCTGTTGAGAGGTCATAGTATATCATTCAGTTTTTCTTTCCTTTCAACCATTCAATTTTATATTTTACTCTTCTACAGTGGTAAGTTTGTCCTATGCTTCTAAATGCCTTTTATGGAATAATATTTTAACATAAAAATGAAGGAACAAATAAGAGCAAAGAAAGGAATAGAAAAGAAAGAAAACTGCAACAGTGCTCATGCAACTCCAGTCAATATAGAGTTCTTTATTTTTTTCCTGAACGATTACTGTGAAGTTCTCTCTGGAGCACCACATCCAGTATCTATGCCTGGAGTGGAAAGTACTATTACTGACTTGGCAGTAGGTGCTTGAGAGGGGTTTCTCTTGGGATCACTTGTCCTACTCACATCTATTGCAATTGTCCAATGGTCTCTTGTTTCACTAATCCTTGGAGTGGTTTTGTTTTCAGAGAAATGTTCTGCTACAGCCCTTTTCTTGCTCCCCCAACCCCATGATCAATTTATTGCAGTGAGTATGGAACACCCTCCAAATCCCCCTTTTTTCCCTTGCCTTCTTGTCTTTCACACATCTGCCACCTCTTTGTAATATTTGGTTCAACACTTCCAGTCCATTCTGTTTTTTTTTTTTTTTTTTTTTTTTTGTAGTTGTTCTTGTAATGCTATCTCCCTTTAGTCATTTTTCTTTTGGGTAAAGTTTTAGCTCATCTCAACAAGCTACAATTTCTGTGCAATGCATGGTATCTTGTTTGCTACACAGAAGTAAATAACTAGTGAAAATGTGATGCAAAATTGCAGATTTAAGACCTGAGAGCTCTGGCTCTCCTCCTGTCTCTCCTGTTTTCTGTTTTTTGTTTTTTGTTTTTTGGGTTTTTTTTTTTTCCCATTGGGTTTAAAGGAGGAAATACAAAGTCTTACAGTAAATGGGAAGGGGTGACTATGTAAGGGCTTCTGTAATGAGCCGGGGCTGGCCATGAATGAGATCAAATTTGTACAGTGAACTGTGTAAATTTACCTTCTAACCTGTCAAAAACTTGGGCCCTTTACGATATGCTTAAGGTCAGCTTTTCAATTGTTTATTCTATTGTAGTGGAAGTAATATTTCATCAGTTTTATAATTCACCAGCGTCACTTAGACATGATTCTTGTGCTGAAGTCTGGGGGAATAAAGTGAAGTAACTAAGAATTGGGCTTTTAAATTCAGACTGAATGATTTACTGAATTATCGCTGACCAGGTGTATGGATAGAGGTCTGTTACTCAGGTCCTAGCTTTTCAAGCTTTCAAGTGAAAAGGATGTCTCTTTTCAAGGATGTATAAGAATTCAAGGTATGCAAATACATTTAAGTTTTTGTATATTTTGTTCCAAAAAAATGACTTAGATAACATGTTCGGTACTGTTTAAGGGAAATCTTAGTTATATGATAGCCAGACTTTCTCCAAAATAGCTGTTACCTAGTTTCAGTGAACAGGCCTATTTGATTTCCTTTAAAGAGAATATTTATGATGGAAAGAATGAAACCAATCATCTGTCAATTTAAACAAAAGCTCTAAATTAAAGGTGTAATGCAGAAACTCTTACTTTCACGTTTCCATTTCAATAGCTTTTTACAAGAACAATTTCATGTTTATTCTTCAAGAGTGAGCAGCCTAGTGTTTTAAATTAATGATTCTCCCCTGAAAAACTGAAGAAGCCGAGCCAGATGGCATGATGATATCTCTACAGTGACAACACAGTGTCCAGAAAACAGAGAATTCTTGAAAACTGTGGTTGTGATGATGTTTAGTAAATCTAAGGGCTTCAAGGTGTCCAAGAATGCGTTCCAAAATCACATGCCAGTTATTCACTGGAAGCATTTTTTCTAAGGATTGGACCACATATTTAATTAGATTTGTATATAGCTCTTAACTACTCAGTATACAGAGAAATGTGCAGTGTGCCCAAATCACCCAGAGTCTCTGTTCATCTTTGAAGATGTCTGGGGTTTCTATTAACTATATAGACCTTCATTTTCAGAGCAGAGAAAAACCAGACCCATGTCTGTGATAAATCAGTATAAAGAACTGGAGACTGGCCTAAACCCCAAGGGATGTTCTGACTTGAAAGCATGATAAATCTGCTAATTTCAGGCCCAGGTGACATGCTCCTCCTTGTGGATCCAGGACTGAGAAGTCCACTTGGTTGTTCCTCCCTTCACCAGCAGTGTTTGAAGCTGCTCCTTCAGAGATGTTGGTAATTGTTAATGTCTAAAGGGTGAACTTGATATGTCTGGTGCTGTTACATATCATAAATCTTTACTTGAGTCATTTCACAATGATTCTAGCCTGTGAAAAGTCCTTTGTCTTTGAAGACTCAAATTATAGTTCCTCTTCAATGGCTAACCTCAAACTACCGGATGGTCCCATCATGTCACACCAATACACACCCAGCACTTCCTTCTATATCTATTTACTTTTTTAAAAAACAGATATTAAATACATTTTTCCCTAAAGCTCATTTAATATCAGTGTTACACTTCTACTCTACAGAGCACACTAAACCACCGGACTGAATGGGTTTTGAAAGTGGTATAGTCAAAGAGTGTTGTTTTTCACTCATATTTTTTTTTTCTTTTTCATCTTTCAGTAGTAATTTTGTAACATGATACATGTGCTGGCACCTTGGCTAACTATGTTCAGGCATTCTTTTACACCTTCCAAAACCGTAAAAGTAATCCAGCACGCGGCTGTCAGAGGGCATCCAGGAAGTGGGGTGCTTTGAGTCAGAGGTGTGGTAGGAGAACGGAGTGTGTGCAACAGATAAGTGTACTTGATTAGCTAGATTTAAATAGCGTCAGAGGAATTTGCCAGGTGAAAATAAAAATTGTCAGTTCAGTTTAATTTCATGGTGAATCAAACAAGGAAATTAGATTCTGCTACTCTGTCAGTTTGACATCCACAGTGAGTGACAATTAGAGACGATGAGAGAACTTAAACTTACTTGGAAACTCTTGATTCTCTGATAGGCCTGTAACTTTTTGCATTGAAGAAGAATGTGGTTCACAGTGGCATTAGAACAAGTTGCACAACCCTAGGCATAGAAGCTGAATAGCCACTGAAAGGGCAGGTTGAAAAACCAGGACTCATTTGGGTGGTGGTGTCATTGGAGTGAAAGGCATACCGCAGACAGAAAGCCCTGGGCTGCGAGGCACAAAGGGTTTGCATCTGGAATGAATGCATATCAGAACTCGAGGTCACACCTCCTGTGCCAGGAGATGAGACTGTAGTAGAGTCAAGCCAGAGGTGAAATGAGTGTGGTCTGTTCTGCAGCAGCTAGGTGATTCCAGTGATTTTGATAAGTCTGACCAAAGCATCAAGCAATGGAAGGACTCATATCTGAACAGATTCTCATTCAGATAGTGTTCTTCACCACCCCTCATACAAAGATGAAGTTCTAAGTCTGAATTAGAAGTTTGAGAGCGCAGAAACAATGGCTCCCTTTCTGGTGGTGGAACCGCTTAGTGAGAGGTGGGCTTCAATAATGCAGAGAAAACAGATCCCTCTGTTTGTTTCTCTAGAAAGTATCAAAGTATAGCAATGGGAGTTGAGAACAGAGGAGTCAAAAAGATTTCCTTCAAATGGAAAGAAAGAGACTAAAACATTCTAATCTGTGGTACAACAGAAATAATAATATTTAAGGAATCTCACATCTTGGAGCTTAAAAAGTCACACAAAGATCAGATGAAGTCAACTCATATACTTCTCCTGCTTTTTCCCATACTATCTTCAGAAATTGCATTGACCTAGAAACCCTTCATTTTCACTCTTTTGAAAGATTACTTCCCTTCCTTTCACCTCCTCTTCTTTTTATCTCCTCCAGTATCTTTCTCCCCTCCCTCAATTCTTCCTCCTCCTTTTTCTCCCCATCAAGATAAGAACAGTTCTGGTTCTAATTAGGTACTTATTTTCTTTAGAAAGCAGTACACCAGAGTTCAATACTGGATCCTTATTTGCATTTTCCAACACTAACTCAGAAAACTTTGTTTTCAAATAGCCACCATATACCAGGTGATGATAAAGATCAAAAATGATTACAAGAGAATAAATGGGTACACTTGGATTCAAACATGTTGCAAGCAGAAGTTCTCACTGGGAGGAGTTACCAACCGGCAGCTAAAACCCAGAAACAGAAAAACTAGGAAGCTATGTAGATGGGTAGTTACAATAATTTTGTCTGTATTTCTTTAATGTACCATGATCCTAACTAAGTTCTACTAAAAACGGGAGGGGGTTTGGATCCTAAGTAATTTGAACACAAACATTTCACTTGAGCATGAACTATTATCACTATAGTCTGTATCCTAATTACTTTGAAATATGACAATTCATAGAGGAAGAGAAGTGAAGAAAGGAAAATGAAATAATCATTTCTAATGTGTTTGTTAAATTTCTTGGTACACATTTAAAAATAAAAAGGGAAGCAACACATATTGCTTTAGCTATGTCACATTTTCAATGGTTTGATTAAGGCTTGTAGCGGAATTCCAGCACAAATGAGTACCCTCCTTTTAGAGAGACTAAGCTTCTATTAAAAAACATCTTCAACATTTTAAAAAGGAGACACATAATGATAAACAACTTGAACTAGAAATGAATTGGCAGCATGGAGCTCAACAGCCTTACATAAATCCCCACATTCCTGTCTTGTCTTTGATTGGTAAACAAATTGATACTTGAGTATGCCATTGGAATCTCACAGAGATGATAAATATTTATAAGTGAGAAACTGTGTAATATTTGAAAAATCCAGAAAAGGGCTCTCACACATGGTCTCTCTACTCATTGTATTCTTTTTTTTTTTTTTTTTTTTTAGGTTTTTGGAGACAGGGTCTCGCTTTGTGGTTCAGGCTGGCCCTGAGCTCAGCCTCAAACTCACATCACAGCAATCCTCCTGCCTCTGCCTCCCGAGTGCTGGGATTACAGGCGTGAGCCACCACGCCCGGCACTGTGGTATGTGGTACTGGTTGCTGCTAGGTGTGAATCTCCACTCCCAGTATAGGTATGTGGTTACCGGGGAATCGAACCCGGGTCCTTGTGCTTGCGAGACAGGCGCCGGAACCACTGAGCTAACTCCCCGGCCCTACTCATTGTATTCTTTAATCAGGAAGTAACCCTTACACACCTACTTATGTAAAATGTAAATCTATTTATCTCTTTTTTTCTCTTTCCCTTTCACTTCACTTCATTGTATTTTATTTTTATTTTTGCCAAAAGTTTCTTTAAAGCAGTTAAATCTGTATCAGACTATATCTTATAGTCTTATTTTATTGGTAGGAAATACTTGAAAGTGAAATGGAATACATATTCTTTGGTTAATATTTTCAAGGGTCCCTGAAGGAACAAGGCATGAGGCTCTATGAGCTGTGCCTGTAAAGACTGACTTGCTGTCCGATGTCAGAAGACTTTTACCTTAGACGTTCCCCTGACCCCCACCTTGAAATCTTTTGTGAAGATTTATGCTGGTCACCAACTATGATTTAAGTAAGATCTTTCTGCGGTTTATAAAATGCCTCACACTATGATTCTGACTTTCCCTAAAAGAAATGTATTTCACTGCTAGCATATTAATTGTCCATTGGAACATTCTCTAGTCCAACCGTAACGCAATGCCGCGGTTCATTACCTGCAGATACTTGACTCTCCCAGTCTGTGGGTACATGCAGATATTCCAAATGACTTCATAGACACAGAAGCACATACTGCTGAGCAGTGATTAATTCCTACAAGACCATGTGATGCCCTGTAATTCTTTAATGGTGCCAAAGTGATCTATGGCTCGAGTGCAGACTTTGGTGAGCTCAGCAAATGCCAGGGGGGAAGCATCCGGAGAATCGCTCCTTGCAGGCATTGGTAGGGGATTTTATTCACCTTGGAAAAGGACCCGCAGATTGCACCACAAAGATACTTTAGGAAACTTGTAGGTGCAGTTGTTCGAGGGAATAAAAAGGACATTTCTTTCCTCTTAAAGATATATTATTATTTTTTATGGTGCTTACGTGATCATTACACCCAACAAAAGAAAATGCGACAGCTGCCCTTTCTCTGTTTCTCTGGAACAATGGCTGGGAGAAATGCCAGGCCTTTTTCTTATATTTTGAGATGCTTTATTCATATACAGAAAAGTTCTTCTAGGATGTGCATCAGTAGCCAGTTCCATCAACAGCAGAGTATGAACAGAATGCTTTTAGGAACCAGTGAGGTTACAACAGCAATCAACGTTTTTTCATTGGTGTGCTCCTATTTTAAATGAGAATTCAGTGACTCTGTGATGTCAGACTGTGTATTTTGATTAAAACATTTCTTTATTGAATTTTTTATGGGCCCATTACTGGCGTCCCTGGGTACATATAAATAGTTTTTCAGGACAATGCAGTCCAGCAGAGAGGTGGGACTGAGCCTGGAGTCATAAAATAGGAAACATTAAACTCAAGGGCTAAGGAGTGCACACTGTCCTAAACACCAGTCAACCGAACTCTCCCTTGGGCCTAAGCCACTCTCTGAACTAAATTAGATGCTTAGGGAAGAATATGAATAACCGTGAGCAAAGCAGACACCGTTAGAGCTGGGAGGGTCTGATTTCTACACACCATTTACTACTCTCTGAGATCAAACATGCACATAGTCATGTAGGAAGACTAGGTTTTGGAAAGCCCTCTTTGCAGACAGACATGCCAGGTTTTTGTCCTGTTTTGAGCCATCCTGCAGATTTTGAGAAACCAATGAAAATATCTGAGCATCAAATGTCTCATTGCAGACAAAAAAATACCCATATTCATTGGACTGGGACCTTTTCCCATGATTGATCAAAAGAAAGAAAATAATACAGCCAGAAGACTCTCTATAAAGCAGCAAAAGTAACAAATAAACATTACTATTATTTATTTAGTGATGAAGACTTCAAGAGAAACCTTCAAGGTCTTCTTCTGAAAGAAAAATCAGAATTAGAGACTTCAAAATAATACAAATCGACACTTTTGTTTTGAGGTCTGGTTTCGTTTTTACCTCACTTTGAGTCAATTCTGAAAATGAGTTGGACTCCATAGTATAAATTCCTCAGAAGTTGTGTTCTTCTAGTAAATAGGAAGGAGACCTTCTTAGCTCAGTTTCATGGCTCAGTGGTGAGATCTGGGGGTATTCCTGTGTTCTTTCTCTGATCCGTAAACTAGGAAAATTGATCACACACACAAAAACGCTATATGCAGTTCACAGCTATGTGCAGTCATAACTTTCTTCTTTTTCTTCTTCTTTTTTTTTTTTTTTGGTTTATTGATATGATATAGATGATCCAAAATAATGAGAAATCTGAGTGATAGAACATGCACTCTTCCCTAGTCATTTACTGCTCAGGAGAATATACTCAGCTGATATTAACTCAAGGACAAGATTCTCATAAATAGCAAAGGGAGAAAAGCCATCTTAGATCATAAAATATTACTTTAACATCACTGCAATTTCTCAGGAGTCTGTTAAAGATGATAAGGATTGATGTTGATGTGTTTTTTAGTTCTTTATTAAGGGAAGGTGGCTAAGATATGAAACTATTGTGCATTCAGAAACACACATGCCATGGAAGGATGCTATTTTTTCCAAGGTGTCCTCTGATTAGAGGATATTGCAGTACACCTAGTGGACAGTCCCACTGGCACACAGTACTTTTTTCACACATTAAAGGATTGAAGTACTCCTTGAATTGATCTGAAAAAATAAAAGTCATTCACATGTATAATTATTATTGAATTACCAAGCATTTTAGATTCTTCTTGTAATTCACAACCCAAAATATAAACCAAATCAAAAACCTTGATTTCATCACATAAGTTAACTAAATGTCACATTCATTCTTCTAAAGAAATTTTTTCTTAGTTTAAATTCTAAAGCCAATAAATTTTAGTTAAGACTTATTATGGTTCTGGCACAGTGTTAGTCACTGAAAAGGAAAACTGAGCATTCAAGTTGCCGAGAGGGAGAGATGACCTTTAACTTCCCTTTTACAAAGCTGAAAAATCTGAGCTTGTAAGTAAGGTGGCTGTCACATTTACACTGGGATAAACCTACATGCTCTGGGGTTAGTCTAAGTGCCAAATGGTGCCTGAGGAGACATATGTCAGTGGTTCCATAACTGGCAAAAAAAAAAAAAAAAAAAAAAAAAAAAAAAAAAAAAAAAAAAAAAAAAAAAAAAAAAAAAAAAAAAAAAAAAAAAAAAAAAAAAAAAAAAAAAAAAAAAAAAAAAAAAAAAAAAAAAAAAAAAAAAAAAAGAAAAGAAAAGAAAACAGAAGCAAAAAAAGATGAAGGTAAAGAAAAGTTACAGTTCAGCAAGATGACTGGAACACTTAACTTGAAAATGTTTAGGGTATTGTATGCATCATGAATTTTTTGGTTTTCCAGCACAGGCAGATGATGTTGAGGTGTGTGTTAGTTTTAAGAATGTTTTTATTTTTGATATTTACTTACACTTCTGACTCTATTCACATCGATCAGACAAAATTTCTGTATTAGTCAAGATTTGCATTGAAATAATTCTACTTAAATGATACAACCCTCTCTTAAACTGAAGATGTCTGGTAATCTAATTTGTTTGTAATATAAAAATCTCCCACATATATATGTCTAAGCTTTTTAAATTTAAAGTGAATATAATGTGTCTTTTATTCATTGTGATGTTATGTAGTTGAGATGAATTCCTTGAAATATTTGAATCGTATTTATTTCTACTACAAGAGGTGCTACCACAGGATATGGAGTACTTTTCAAGAAAAACGACCTGGTATTACATGCTTTGTCCCCAGGACTTATAGAAACTTTGTCTGAAATGAGCTTCAACAGCTCTCTGGCCTTTGTACTACAAGTCCTAAAGCTGTAATGGTCCTAGTTCTTCCTTTTTCCTTGGTCCTTATCCTTCTGGCTGCTTCCCCTTTGTTGGACACAGTTACATCACAGATTTTCTTGGTCTATTTGACCTTATTTGGCTACATAAAATCATAGAAAAACAGAAGATAAGTAGGTAAATAGTTACCAGTGATAGAAGGAGAGACAGATATCTGCTGATATATGATCAGTAGACAGATAAATAGATAGACAGATAGACCAACAAGTAGGTAAAATACAATTAACCATGCATATCAACTAGGAAATTTATCTAGTTCAATTACACAGATTCCTTTCGTTGTTCTCAAACCCTCCAATCCAGATTAAGTTGGCTTAACTCCTATTTGAAACACTACACTAGATCTCTAATCCAAGAGAGATCATCTTCTCAGAAACAGCCGATCCTGAGAAAGGTTATGTGACAGCACCTGTTCCAGGAAAGTTTAAAGTTTTAGAGATGATTTGTGGTGTCCCTCATATCTCATAGGTGATTCCATTATTGCAATTTCTCAAATTTACTAGAGGAAATAAAATTTTCTTGTCATGTATTTCTTGATGTCATTCCAGTGACAAATGGACAAATGACTAAAGCTTCATTTAAAAATCTAATTTGTACTATTAATCTGTTAATTTGGTTGTAAGGAAGTAGGAGATGAATGCTGGCACACTCATAGTATACAGGTGTGTGTGTGTGTGTGTGTGTGTGTGTGTGTGTGTGTGTGCGTCCTTTAGAATGATATAGTCTAAACTGCACTCTACTGTATGGTATCTATGCAATAGATGAAAGGGCTCCATGAGACAAACTACAAAGCATCAAACTACTTTCAGGATGTTGGTCCATCTTGCTTTGGAAAATTGTTTTTGTTGTATTTTTGTACTTTATTTTTCTTAGAAGTCCTTTCAGAACTGAATGTTTTGAGGTAACCTGGAGGTTGGGGAACACTTGTGTGTTTTCTCCACAGAAAATAAAAGAATACAGGCTCATTTTTAAAAAACTAATTAATTATATTTGTCATCTATCTTTCTTAAATTTATTTTTTATTTTTTTAATTGAAATCTTTATTGGTACATTATATATACATATCATGATTGCACTCCACAATGGGGATTTATACCAGTATAAGACATGACTTAATTCTCATTTTTTCCTATAGCCTTACCCACCCTACCACCCCCCATATAGATAAAATTTATTTCCTTTTTTTGTTATAATCTCATTATTTTTCCCCCTTCATCCTATTTCACTTTGAGCATTTTCTATTTCATAATATCTAACATACAATTCTAGAACTCATTTACATCTTTATTTTCTCATAGCAGAGAAAAGATGTGGTATTTACCTGTGACCTATTTATTTCACTTTTGACGATATTCTCAAGGTATGTCCATTTAAGTATAAATGATTCAAACTTATCATTTTTTATGGCAAAGTAATACTTCATTCTGTAGAAGAACTACAGCCCATTTGACCCGGCCATTGCTCTGCTAGGTATATACACACAAGAATTAAAAGATTCATATCATAGTGACATATGTGCACCCATGTTTATAGCAGCTCAATTTGTGATTGCTAAATCTTGGAAACAACCCAAATGTTCATAAAGTAGAGACTGAATAAAAAAGCTGTCATCTATCTTTAAAATCTATTTAGAATTATTTTCCTTAGAACATCTACAATGAATACTTGCAATGTTCAGTGTTCTTTACATTTTGGAATGATAAGTTACATACGAAGAAAGAATACACAGGTTTCTGTCACCCGGAGTCATTATGAACTTAATATTTGTAACATTATGAGGATGAGAAGGGGAGGCAAAATAGATTTTCTTCAGAATAATATCTGTATATGGATGTGTTATGTCTTGGGTTTCCATGTACCCCAGTGCCTCATTCAGTCAGAGGCAGCTGAAGTTAGAATATGTGATACTAGTATTAAGGGTGTGTGTTTACTAAACCACTGCATGTGAATAAGAGGTTCAGCATCATCCTAATACCAGCTGTTAGCATAGGATGAAAGAGAAAGATTCCATGAAGGTTTCTTATCTTTGCTTCTTTGTATATTGTTTCTCATCTGGTAGGCATGTTTATCATCCCTGCTCTGGAGCAAGCTGACTATGGACTCAAACCTCTGCAAATTGTGAGCAAAGAAACTTTCCTCTTACCTTACCTTTGGGTGTCTGGTATTTTGTCTGTACAATGAGAGAGAAATAACAACACAGGACCCATGATAGTGAAGGTACAAACATATTTCTTATAGATCAATCCCATTAGTCTGAATGAGTTAAAAGGGCTGAAATATACTGTGAAGGTCCCCCTTTTGCTACAATGTGGGTACCATGACTATTTCTCTTCTGCAATGCTTCTCAGTGCTTCTCTGCCCTGTACCACCTTGCCTTGCAGCCAGCTGATTATGGACCGAAACCTCTACACACTGTGAGCCAAAAAAACCCTCTGCTCTTTAACACTGAATGTTGGGTATTTTGTCTCAGCAATGAAAGAAAAGTAACTAAGACAAGAAATATATGATTTTCTTTCTTAACATCAGCATTAAAAAATGCTTTTTTCCCCTCAAAAAAACATTGCTCAGAATCCTTCCTAGGGGAAGGGGACCAGTGTTGACTGGCACTGCTAGTTCATTCTAAGAGTGGATTTTTGAAACTGATGCTACAATGTTGCAGTTGTGTGGGCTGTGATGTTTCCATTTAACTGCAATCACCAACTCATGTAAATGCAAAAGAACTTCTTAAATGCAAAAGAACTTCTTTTTTACATTTTTATCTGTCAGCTCATAGCAATGACCAAATATATGCCTCTATATATTTCTGCATTTCCAATAACATTTTTATCTCTCTATGTGGATATCTGTACCTATCATTATATCTATGTCGAGGAACCAAAATTAAATTTAAAGATGAGAGATTTCCATTTCCAAAAAAATAAATTAAAATCTTTTTAAAAAAGGAAACAAAGCCTATGTATATATGGGGCAGGGGGTTGTAAGGTGATAGGGGAATGAGAAAAAATGAGAATTAATATACTGATACAAATTTTCAATATTGAGTGTGATCATGATGTGCATATATAATGTATCAATAAAAGTTTGAATTAAAAAAATAAAAATGTTAACAGGGTTCCAGCATACCCATTCTTTCATCGCACATTCTGATTTAGTGGGTGATTATTCTACTAACTGTGATAGTACCCAAAATGGCAGGGCACAAACATTCATTCTGTCATTGTCATTTTCTCTGAAAATATAATCTGAATTGATTTGCCTTTAGAAAAATATGACAGACAAGATTCAGCTTTTAACAGGGTTTATAATTTGAAGTTAACTAATAGCACTAATTTACTTTTCACATAGAACTATTACAGGAATGTATTTTAATTGTTACCCACTTTTACATACTGGCTTTTAGTGTTTAGTAATGTACATTGATTAAATGCAGTCATTATGCTTTTGCATTATTAAAGATGGGCCTCTTGGTTGACACAGATTCTAATTGTGTTCATTTTTACCAGGCACTTTTCTGTGAGTAGTACCTGAAAATTTTACAGCAATTGACAGAGTAATTTCATGATCTAAAAACTGTACTTTGGGTAGTGTTCATATTTGTATTTTGAATCTCATTTCTGAGAAGGCAAATTAAAAATAAAATTCAGTTTAAGTTAATTCAGTCACTGTCCTCTGAGCTTTTAATAATCTGCTGAGAGTATTTCTTCTGAGAAGAAAGGATAGCCTCTTACTTGCCTCCAGGGTTCAGTGTTCAAAGCATTTCCTTTCGTTTTGTGACTCAGGTTAGCTATGGCTGTCGAGTTAACCACTCCAAGGATCATTCATTTAGTAGACTTTTACCAGTGGTTCTTCTTTGTATCATGTGGTGACCAGGTGATTCTGGCTCCTGCTGTCTCGTAAAGTTGCAGTGATGTGGACATCGAGGTGCTATTCATGTGTTGTAGTGGATGCTGACTCCAGTGGGAGTTCAGCTGCAGTAGATGTGAGAGACTCTACTTCCACTTATTCTTGTGAGTTGGGATCCTGCTGCTAAAAACAAGTATTGTCAAGGTGAGTAGCACCACAGACCTGGGTGGGAATCCTATGACATAACCCTGTACTCCTGAGAGCATTATTTCCACTGCATTTGGTTGGACAAGCAACTGGAGAAAGCTTGCACAGGTTTAATGAGAAGAAGAATCAGTAGTGTGTGTGTGTGTGTGTGCGCGCACGCGCGCGTGCATGCATGTATATGTGTGTATGTATAAATGTGTTTGTGTTTATAAAGATTTATTTTAAGGAATTGTTTGACACACTGGGATAGCTGTAATTCTAAAGTCTTGGGCAGGGGAGATCAGCAGGCTATTAGGCAAGAACTAAAGTTATAGTTTCAAGTTAAATATCCATGGAGCGAGCATGTGATCTGAAAATTCAGGCAAGATTTCTGTTACAGTCCTTGAGCAAAATAACCTCCTCATTGAGAAACATCACTTTGTGCTGTGAGAGAATTCAACTGATTAAATGAGGCCTCATAAAGTATTGAGAGCAATTTTCTTTTAAAAATTGTTTTTAATGGGC
>PVIR01039713.1:0-13752 GCA_004026965.1 Petromus typicus
AAGTTATTCTAATTGTCGAAAGAGTCGCTAAATTGTTTTCCTGTGTGTGAATTTTTAACTAACTATGCCTATGACAATCATATGTTAAAATCCAAACACACAGATAAGGCTTTGGAGACTGCATTTTAAAGTTAGCTTTCATCATATGTTGAAGACGTAAGTCATGTTCTATTTAAACTTTTGGCATCAGAATCAAAGTAAAAGACAACAAATGCATTGTTTATCTTGACTTCAAAGTGCACATTGGTGATATTATCTGACCAATTTAGCAAGAATGCCCCTTCGAGCGCTGCCTTGGTGCATGGAATAGTTACCCAGTTTTGCCTTTATCACCCTGTGTTTATATAGAAAATTTAAATTGGCAGATCCCTTTATATGCACTGTCTCACTTCAGTTTCATGACAGTCCCATGACGTTGCAAGACAGGGGCCAGAACCACTGAGTTACATTCCCGACCAACAGTTCCATATTAATTGTTCTCTGTCTTTGTGGGTGAAGCTATTGAGGCCCATGCTAAAGCTGCACCAGGCTTAGGTTGAGAAGATCCAGGGAAGTCCTTCTGAAAGGAATTCTTGCCTTTGCCTCCAAACTTTACTACACATTGACTTTTTTTCACATTGACTATACAGTGAGCTTTTTAGGCTGCATATCTTTCCCTAAGATGCTGACCTCAGATCTTCTTAATCGCTGAAAATGTACATCCTAGAAGACTTATAAAACACTACTGGGCCAACTGACAGTCAGAGCCATGCTAGGTATGAGATAAACAAGATCAAAGATGTAGAAGACAATTTTACTCATGGATGTTAGGGAAAAAAAACTTGTACTTAAGCATAGATCTTTATTGCTGTGATTAAGCTTTTGTGAATTTATTATAGTCAAAGTACTTACTCACTGATAAACCAGTGTGGCTAATAAAGGAAAAATGAATGAAGATGCTGGCTGTGTTCTGAGCATCCTCCTATCAGGGTGTAACCTGCTGTGACTTCAGCTCTGGCAGGCTTGTTTAGGCTGAGGCTGGGACCAACCACAGACATCATAAAAGTCTTCTCAAATCATTGCATCATGCACTGATAAGCCATCCTTATGAATAAATATCATGACGACATCTGGGACAGGCTAGCCACACTGAAACAATGTCTACTATAAACAGATTTTTTTCCCACAAATATCCCTCAATAAACATGTCCCTGCATGCCACTGACATAGTATTTGTGCTATGAACATGAAATGTGTTTTCCTTAATGCTTTATTTCAGGCTTGTGGCTTCCTCCTCTCTCCATTGGGCATGGAGTGATTCGGTTTGAATCCCAGGTCATTTCATGTTGTTAATGGAGTGTGATCTATGTCATAAGCATGCATGGGGGAGCTGGAGGGTGTTGTCTAGGAATGGTAGGCTGAAGTAGGGAATTGCCTTACTGGCTCGTGCATGTGTGTGAAAGTTAACAACTATAGCACAGGGGCTCACGTAACTACAGGCTTACTGATGTCTGGAAATATTTCACCATTAATCTATTTCTTACATGTACATGGTGAATGCTTACTTTGTCCAAATGACTCTTTTGTGGCATTTTCATCATGTCCAACATCTCTATATTGGGTCTTCTGGACGGTCTTGCCCTGCTGTTTCCATTTATAGTTGATTCCTGAGGCTCCAGCTGCTGCTTGCTTTTAGCCCAGTAGGTAAACAAGCAAACTTCCTGTCCCTCTTCAGATAGACTTTGAACCAACCTTGCTCTGCAGCAGGGCTGAGCATGGCTATGGCCAAATTATCCTGTGTTGGCTTTGACCACTTTCCAGGCAGGCCCTGCCTTTGCCCGTCAGGCAGATTTTTCCTGGCCAGCTTCTGAAGAAGCTGTCAGAGGAGGGACCACAGCTCAGTGGTGGGACCACTTCTGCTTCTCATGTGTTCTCATTTTACACACTGAAGCCTGGCCTTTATCTAAAGCAGACACAGAACTCCAACCTCCTGTTTTCTCATGTCTTACATCCAACTTTCCAAGAAAGGAAAACGACATTATGTTGAGCAGAAATGACCATCTGGAAGCCATTTTGTCTACAGTAAGGGCCGAAGTCGAGGGAAATCTTAGACTGAGGGCGGCCACAAGGCAGCAGTCCCTGCCAGGCACACCCGCCTCACCTGAGGCTCCCTGAGGAGCAGTGCAGAGAGGGTCCTCAGTTTTCCTGGCAGCCATGGCAGTAGGAAAATGTTACTGTTCAATCAAACAATGTCTAGAGGAACAAAGAAGATGGGGCTTAACCCCAACAGATTTGGTTAGTTTTAAATATTTTTTTACTTTTAGCAGTACTAAGGTTTGAGTACCTATAGTACCCAGGGCCTCAGGCCTATTGAGCAAATGCTTCTAGTGAGGTATACTCAAGCTCTTCCTTTCCTTTTGAAATAGGACCTTGCTACTAAGTTCACTAGGCTGGTCTCAAACTGGCAATCTTTCCATCTCAGGCTCCTGAGCAAAAAAATTACAAGCACTTGTTTGCTCCTGTACCTGGCTCTCATAGGTAATTAAAAATAAAATTATTTTTATTGTTTATAGTTTGTTTTTAAAATCTCAAGAATAAAGCCTGACAAAATAAACTTAACTCATAATTAATTAAGTAAGTGAAATGTTTTAACAACTCAAGATTGATCTTTTAGGATGACATATTATGACTTCAATTCATTTTGCTGCTTAAAACATCTCATAAAATAAGCCAACTATTTAGATTTTGTGTTTCTCTTTCTATTTTAAGGAAAATCTTATTTTCTCAGTTTTACTACTTTGTTGTATTGTTAAACGTGTGACATTAAGCAAACCACTTCAACTCACTAAGTGTCACTGGCTTCTCTTAACTTCGAGATAATTGTAGCACCTGTTTTATAAGATTTCATAAAATTTGGCCGGGGATTTAGCTCAGTGGTTCTGGCACCTGTCTTGCAAGTGCAAGGATCTGGGTTCGATCCCGGTTAATCACATACAATACTGGGCGTGGAGACTCACACCCAGCAGCAACCAGTACCACACACCACAGTGCCGGGCGTGGTGGCTCACGCCTGTAATCCTAGCACTTGGGAGACAGAGGCAGGAGGATTGCTGTGATGTGAGTTGGAGGCTGAGCTCAGGGCCAGCCTGAACCACAAAGCGAGACCCTGTCTCAAAAAACCTAAAAAAAAAAAAATAATAAATAAATAAAAAGATTTCATAAAATTGTTTGACAGTTGTAGGGCTTATATAATAAAAATCTTATAAATAGCTCAGGACAGTGTTTATCATAGAGTAATCATTCAATAAAATATTTGTGAAGGTAAAATAAACTTCCTTTAAGTTTATTTCTAAGTACTTTGAGATATTCATTTTCTGCCGTAACACAATTGCCACGTATCAGCTTCTCGTCTTAGCTTTCAGAGTCCTGGATCATGTAGACCATACTGAGCGTGACAGTTCACAGTGACAGCACCTTTATCATTTTTCTATTTTTAAGCAGGACATATACTGCTATTTTTCATCTTATGCACGGTTTATTAATTGTGGTCTTCAGGATTCTGTTTTCTCTGCCGTTCTCTTTTTTATCTGTCATCAGATTGCCACAGGGGGGAGTATAAGTTCTTGAAAGAAGCAACAAATATAATTAAAGGAATTTAGAAAAATATTTAAAGAATCTAATATCAATTATTACTAAAAGTGTTCATGTCTAAAACATCTAAATGGTCTAGTATCCCCTATGAGAAAGTAGAAATATTTTTTGGAAAATAATACATGAGACGATTGTCCAATCAAATAATTCTGTAGTAGTTGTCAAAGCAGTGTATGAAAAATGTCTTGGAGCATGCAGTGGTGAGAGAGAGAGAGTGTGTGTACATGGGTGTGGTGTAAAAGAGAAAATAATACATTTCTAGTTTTTGTCACAAAAGTAATGACAGAGAGGAAAAGAGAGGGTGAATGAGAAAGAGGAAGGAGTGTGGGAAAGCACTGATTTAAAACAATGAGGTTAAGTGTGGTTAGGCTGCAATGACATAATGGTTATGGCCTCATGATATAAATGACACTGATAGATGAGGTACTTAACCTTATTAAATTCAACATTTATATAAAATAATTCCAAAGTGGGAAGAACTGTACAAGTTGAACATGAAATATCCCTTTGCATAACAGTTACATTTAATAGCTCCAAAAGCCAGGGCCTCATTTTATAACTCTAATGACAGCCCAAAGCATGGTTATTTCCTCCGCCCCTTTGCAGAAAGTGAAGTGCAACAAAAGTCCAAGGGAAACTGAAGGAGGATCTTAGGTGGGTACCTCGAGTCTAAGAATAACTTTTTTTTTTTTTATGAGCTTCTTCTTGGGCTACAAACATGTGTACATTTCTTCTCTCTCTCTCTCTCTCTGTGTGTGTGTGTGTGTGTGTGTCTTACAGAGATAAAGAAAGAAATCTCAAAGCAGCCTTCCCTTTGTCCCACGCCTCCCTGTCCATCCCGCTTGTTCCACACTGATGCTCCTAAACGCTACACACACCAGCACGCACACATATGCCCCGCAGTTTTGTGTCCCAGATGCTCACCTTGCAGTTGCCATTCAGCTTATTACAATAAAGCTCCTAGCAGCCCTGAGAGTTGCCACCAGACAGCCTTTTAAAATTGATTTTATTGGTACATTTTATATAAACGTTATAATCACATTCAATGTTAATAATCTCTTAATGGCCACTTCCAGTGGAATCATTTTTTAAGTGCTCATAACTTGGCCTGCCTGGGAGTATTATAGTTGAGTCCTCCCACTCTCTTATCTCTTCGACTGTAGCCCAGGGTGTCCTTTGCAGACTCAGTGCTCCATCTGTCTCCTTGATGTGGGTGACTGGTAGCCAGTGCAGCGCAACAACAGACAGTGATGAGAGAGGGCTACCAGGACTGCTTCAGAGAATGACCGGTGTGATGGGAACCAATGTGTGCAAAGAGAACGAGCGTGTTTTGAAGAGTTGCAATGTCAGCGTGTCTTTTACTGTAATACATTTTAAAATTTAAACACTAATTGTATTTTTCGATCATACCTTGTATTCCCTTTGTATGTGTTCCCATCTGGGTAGCTGAAACCACCAATTTTCCAATCATTCCACACTGAAGTCTGTTCACTATTTTTGTTTTTCACTCCCTATATTTTGTCAGTCATAAACCTCTCTGCTCTCCTTTTCTTATTAAATCTTCTCAACATTTTGTCCTCTCAACATCTTAGCCTGAATTCTGCACTAGTCTTCCTATTTATGGGGTTATTGGAGCAACATTATTATTGCCTTTTCCATTTCGTTTTTCTACTGCTACCTAAAGATCCTGTGAATGCAGAGCACTTACTTGGCTCCTAACCTTCCCACGTTTCGTGTTGCCTCTAAGAGAAGCTCTGTGGCGCTCACGTCCTCCATTCCTGCCTGTCACTACCTAGCACCCCTGCCTGCTTGTCCTGCCTCCTACTTCCCCCAGTTTGTTGAAGTCACTCATGTTTTCGTCATACTAGTTGATGCCTTTGTGCCTTGTTCACACAACTTCTTGCTTACACCAATACATTTCTGACTGCATTTGGAAGTCTGTTTTATATTTGATCAAGTACATTTCCAAGGGATGATGAAAAGATACAGTGAGTGTTTAAATTAAAAAATAAAAAACACCTTACTACAGTAAACACCTTTTACTACAGTAAAAGACATGCCGAGAATAATGGGACAAGTGTGTTTGAAGTGAGGGCGCTAGCTCACTCTTATGTGGGGGATTGATGATAGAGTGTCTTTTACTCAAGTAAAGTTTTAACATTTAAACTCTTATCATATTTTATGATTCCCCACTAGATTAAATGTGTAAGGTAGTTTTTGTCAAATAAAAACATGGCGTGTCCTCATCTACTTATTCACTGGACCTGGCTTAATTATAGCTCCTTTCTAAGGTCAAAACAACCATGAAAAGTAAACTTTTGGAATCGATTCAAACATTAATCGTCTTAATTGACTTAAAATACAATTGAGGCAGCCACAATAGTACAGATAAAGACACTCTTGGGAGAGGAATTCAGAAATTGCTTTGGAAAGTAGTAATGGTGGGATAAGTTATGCTTGAAGTGAGAGGAAATATTTTGAGAGCAATTAATTGCACATCTTTCACTGTGATAAATTTTTTAAAAAGTTAAAAATTCACCCTATGTTTTAATCATATCTCTATCCTTACATGTTCACATGCAAAGTGGAAAATATGGAAACAACTTTTATTGTTACTATATATAATACCTTTAATATTTTAAATGTATTTTATACCATCTGAAGACATTGATCTGTGGTAGAGCACTTGAGTGCTTGCCTGGCACACACGGGCCCTGGCTTCGACTTGCAGCAATGAAAGAAAATCTTATCTATTCATCTGTCTATCTCTTCACCTCCAAATGATTGCATCTCAGTGAACCCATATATTGGAAATAAAATCTATGTATCTATGTACATGTGTGTTATATGCGTGGATCTGCATGTCCTCATACACGTGCATGCACATGTATGTGTGGCCTTGGAACCTCATGTGAGTGGCACAGGCTACCTGTGGGGCATGATGGTGGTGTGGTGTGAGGATGTCAGGCCTGGGGATGCTGTGGACATTTTGGGAGTGGCTGTGTGCTGAGGAGCCGATGCAGTAGAGTGCAAGGATTGATGGTACCGCAGTGAGACACAAAACAGGTACAGAAGACCCAGGTTCTTGCTGCTAAATCGAGTCTTACTCAAAGTCTGCAGTTTCACGGTGAGCATATTACTCTATCTTTAATAAAAGGGTCCCTGGATATCACACTACAAGCTATCCTGTCTGATACAGACTTACTGGTGTGAGGGAGATGTTGCTTTACTTTTACATTAATGCTCTCTGATGAAATGACTAAGGGAATTTTCTAGTTCTATCATAGTTTTAGGATATAGTGGTGTTTCCTAGTCTTTTTTGTAAAGCATTACAATATGTAGAAAATGATGACATTTTTATGGCATTTTTAAATAAGGGGTTTCTGAAAGCACTTAAGTTCTGGAAGGGAACATGTATAGAAATTACTTTGGTTCGAAGATATCAAAGACCATAGAAAAGCTTACTGGCAAATTGCTGCCTTTTGTAAGATTCTAGGCAATTTAAGGTATTTCTTGGAAGGTGATTTCTGAGTATTCGTGAATAATCTCTCATAAAGCATTGCATATAAACAAATCCACCAGTGAATGAATTCCTTATATAAAGTTTGGGAACTAATTTGAACTTTAAAATATCCTATAAATCGTTCCTATTTAGCTAGAATGACATATTTACAAGTATCTTAGCTAGGGTGATGATATATTGGATAGCACATTTATGTTAATCTATAGGAGGTATTTTGCATCTATTTATTACATAAATAAAGTTTCTGAGGTTCATGTATATATACCTGGTGAGGTTAGTTTTTCAGAATTCTAGAGAATACAGTGTTTATTTTACATATAATTCACTAAAGTAAATAATTCTCTAGGAAATACTAGTAGGTATTTAGGAAAAGTTGCTAATTGGCTGGCTGATGGAATTTTAAAAAATAATGTAGATGTCAAAGTTGTATAACTTTAAGTAGCAGAATATTGTAGTTTGAAATTCTCCCATGCTAATAAATCTATTCAGATGCCCTAAATTAAAGTTGGAAAATCACTGTTTTCTCTCAGTGAAATAATTTTGAGTATTTGTTACATTTCCAGTGTTATGTTAAGCATGGTGAAGTGTTAAAATGTAACTTGTTCTTGCTTACAAAGAGATTATCATCTATTTGTAGAAAGCAAATCTACACGGATTAAAAATAAACCACTGAAAATTCTAAGGATTAGTGCAGTATACTGTCGTGACCCTCAAACTGGATCTGTTGTGGAGCTTTAAGGCTCCGCATGATGAGACCTCCTTCTCCAGGAGGCTTCGGAGCTCCTGCCCACGGCTGGTGAGTTGGCGGGTAGGTGGCGAGAGGTCACAGAGGCTGTTCCATAAATGGAGCAGAAGGACATGACTAATGGAAAATCCTGTCCTGGCTTTGTTTACAGATACAAGCTGGGTTATAGGATCAGGAACAGGGAGTAGCATGGCAGTCCTGACCCTGGATTGGCCATGAACGAACTTGACTTTGGAATGCCATGGCGGCGGAGAGAAGATGGGGTGTTGACCTAAGCTAACATGGCGATGAGCTTGGGAGATGAGAGAAAAGACTAGTGTGGGGGCCCAAATCCTAATCCTAGTTTCTTTCTTTTTATTCTAATGGCTTTCATTTTTAGTCTTTTAGGTTAGGGATATAAATATATCATTTTATAGTAGTTTTCAGGGCTTAGCAAATGTTATGATATCATTTACTGGTTTTTAGGAGTAGAATTAAGAAGTCCTCTAAACTAAGAACTACTAATGTTCAAATTTTTTATACTTCTATTTCTTATTTCTTTAATAATTTTTCTTTATTGGTTTTTCTTGTTTCAAAGTGCCAGATATATGAAAAAGTAAAAGCATAATAAACACACTGAATTAATGTCCCTTTCTTAGAGACAGAGCTTGTATTTATTATTCTTTTTTTGATTCTATTTAATTTCTACTATGATGCTTTGTACACAGCATACACCTGATAACTATAAAGTATTGAAGCTATGCACATGGTTGAGGAGCATCATGACTGAAAGCTGTCTCATAACTTCTTCCCTTCATTAACTCAGGATGGGGAATAGTTGCTGGATCCTGTACTAAAGTGAAGATTTAGTTCAGTGGTAATTTTAGTAAAATTTGCTGTCTTTCTGCTTTTGTGTAAGTTTCCTAATCCTTACCCATTCTTCATCTCTTAACTTTTCATCCTTAGCTCTCTACACTGGTTGAGTGGTTGTTCTTTCTTTGACAACATGGTGGTTTGTCTTAATGCCTACTCAGGTAGAGGGCTGCAAGAACAGAATGGAGCCATTCAGCTTTCTACCACATACCAAGCCCTAGTGCTACGTGTATGGATGTCACCTGATGAGTGTGTTGGGTGTTTATAGAACAAACATTCTCTTTAGTGATGGTGCTGTCAGATATGTGACTTTGAGCTGGCAGTTTGGCATTTAAATATTACATTCAGAAAATGGAAAAGATCCTCTAGAATTATAAGATTAGAGACAAAAGATGAGTTAAAAGAGAGAAAAATTGAAAATCACAAATATTCTATGTAAATTATAAGCTGGAATGTCTATTACCATTAATGAATTACTCCTATTTGGTAGTATATCCATTTTTATTGTGATGAACTTTTACAGTGCATTGAGTATTTCACTGGAATTTGATAGACAATTTTTGGAGTATGAACCAACTGTAGAGACAGCCAGGAATCAGGGAACTGAGAGGTCACTTGGTCCAGATTCCGGTGAATTGGACAGATGAAGGGCTCACTTCAGAGTGTGCACAGGCAGGTGGGCTTCAGGGGCACATCCAGTGGGTGACCCTTCTGAACACGAGTCTTTCCATTGTAACATTCTGCCATTTTACTTTCTCAGCACCCCAAAAGTACAGCCGGAAGCAGCTGTAGGAGCTTGGAGCACGGGCTGCTTTGTCATACTCTCCTATTCTCTTTAGTCATCTGTGTACGATAGAGAGAGAGAGATGTAGGCCAAGGTTGCCTCCACTAGGCTAGCCTCGACTTTGAACTCCTGGCAATTCTCCTGCCTCTGCCTCCCGAGTGCTGGGATTACAGGCATGAGCCACCATGCCCAGCTAGAGCATATATTTTTGTCTGGTTGTATATAAAAAAGGCTTAAATATTTTCTAGTTAAGCTTACTGGGAAGAAACTATGGCAGTGAAATAATGTACATAGTACTTGTTGAAATGAGCACAAATCCTGGCACCTCATTACTTTTCCATTAATCTGCTAGAGAAGCCTATATTTAAAAACTCTCATTAAAAGTAATCATGTTAATGAAGCCATAATGTTTAAATTAAGAAATAAAATTAATAAAAACTGCCTGTGGTAAGTCTCTGACTTACAAATGAATTCTGTTCTGGGAGAACATTGGTAAGTTGGATTCATTCATGCGTTGGACGAAGTAAGTCTTCCACTGTATTTTCACTTTTGTTTCCATGGTACTTGCTTTGCGCTTCTAGTGGTCCCCTCCATATCACCAAGGCTTTCTCTCTTGCTTCTGGACATGCTGGGCTCTGACTGGTCACTGCACTGCTGGCCCTGTCACACTGTACAATGAGCACACAGCAGCATGGCTGCAACAGTGTCTGGCAGACATGTGAGCTACTTCTGAGATTTGTTCCCATCGCCGGAAGTTCATAACATGAGGTTGATTTGTATTTGTGAAAGTTCATACCTCAAGTGGAGGAAACTTCTTCAATACTTCCCGGACCAAATAAGTGATGGTTATTACCCTTAGGTTAAAAATAGGGACTGATAAATTGCAAAATAGTTTTCAAAATATTAGTGCTATTGCATGTAACAAATGCTGTGAAATCCTCCAGCACTTGTGTATTGGATTGTGAACTTCGGTTCCCTTCAGAACTTTTGAGAACAGGTAGAATTTACATCTAAACAAAAGCTGTCACTGTCAGATGAGTACCTTCATGGACTGGGAAGCTGAAGAGACCTACATGTTTTTGATGGGGTGGTAGCACGGATACATTCTGGTCTTCAGAATGCTATTTGGAAGAAAAATTAAATATAAAATGAGAGAGGAGACGAGTTAATCTTATTTTGCACAAGTGAACTTTGGTCTTATGAGAGGATTTTGTGGAGTATATTATTTTTCCTAGAGATGCTTCAGTTATAGCTGATGGCTGTCTTTAGTTTCTTCATATTCCTAGCATAAGCTTTGCACATTACCGTGCTTTGCTTGATGTGAACTGAATTTTCCTTGCAGAAGTAGTGCGCTTCTTTTCTCTACCTTATGGAGCTATTTCCTACTCCATATAAGTCTTGGAAATTCACTTGCAAAAGTTGAAAATTCCCTGGGCCTTAAAGCAGGACTTGTAGCCTCCTTTGTCACATCTGCTCCTCTTGGGCCTAGATAAGATGAGCAGGAGTTACACATTGACTCTGAATCATGCTGTTTCTGATTCTATGACATTATTGAGGAAAATGGCTTGTCCTTTATATGATGGGTTTATGGATGCGTGGGAGCAGTAAAGTCCCTCTCACTGAGAGCATTAGCAGATAATCCTGTAACTGAGTATTAATAAAGGCCAGTGATTAGTGCGAGAAAATGAGATCCAGGAATTGGACTGCAGGCTGAATAGGTAAAACAATATGGAGTCAGAGCTTTGGGGTGTATTAAAAAAAGGACTTCAGGGCCAGATGTGGTGCTGCCTTATTGTAATCCCAGCACTTGGGAGGCAAAGGCAGGAGAGTTCTTGATCCTTGTGAGTTTGAGCCAGGCCACCCTAAATGACATAGTGAAAGAGGGCCTCAACAAAACAAAACAAAACAAAACAAAACAAAACAAAACACTAAACACAAATTAAAAACTGGTTTAAAAGTAAGGTCAGATTTCTACCTTTCCCCTCTTAAAAATAAGTTAAAAGTATTTGAAACACACATTTTACTGTGTTGATTTAAGAAGGCTGAGTTGACCTAAATGGCTGAAAATTATACAGATATTAGCAGATAATGCTATATGAGCAAGTCCATGTAGAAAAGTAGCATCGTTTTTGATTTGAACAACAACCAACCAATTGGGAACAAGAACTTTCTTTTTTATCTTGCTGTGAAAGTTTAGGTCATACCCTTTAGTTTCAAGTAGAAGAATGAAGAAGTAACTCACTGAACTTGACTTTCTGTTCTGAACAAAGATAAGGGACAAAAGAAACTGTAAAAATTCATACATATGATCACACAGTGACTGAATTTTACCCTTCAGTATTTCCATTTGTAAACTAGAATTTTATTGGAGATGAATAAGCAAAATAAAAGCTTTTAAATTTCTTTTTTGAAACTAAAAGGCAAGGCATTTGTCCTGTAAAGTGAATACATTTTAGATGGTGTTTTAAATTATCATATCTTCTATATTTGGCTTCCAGCATTTATCTTTTGTGGTTCACCTTCAGAAAGCTGCTAAGTAATGATGGAGAAAGTCATACAGGAAACCCTCAACAGTTCCTCTCCTACTTATAGAAATAGTTCCACGAAAGAAGGAAACTATTTCCAAACTGTCCTGTAATAGGTTTTTTTTGCTAATAGGTTTTTTCTGCTTTTGTTTAAGTGATACTGACCTCTCTCTAGGACAGTGTAATAGGAATTAAAGTATGATTTTTACTTGCTCTTACTCCTTGAATAATAATAATGCACCAGGATTTTGTGATTAATAAGGCAATTGCCATGTTCCCTGAAACTCTTGTGCATTTTTGTAGAGAGAAACTAGAGAGCTTTTAGAGTCACATGGTAGTTTATGGCAGAACTGTTTCTAAGTGCATTTCTCCTGACTTTAGCTCTGTCTCTGTTGCTTTCCTTTGAGCTTTTTCTCTCTTTTTTCTCTTGTCTCCTCTTCACTCTTTGTTTATTTTATTATTTGTTTTCTAACTGCATCACCTTGTCTTATTTATCTGGTGAAATATACTCTGCATAAAAAAAAATGGAAAAGAGTAAGCTGAATTCTAACTTAGGGTTGCACATCTTAATATTTTTCAACATCCTGGTTCCTCCCATTCCCAAGAGAGGAGTTGGCTGCCACGGGCGTGACCCTTGGGACACAGAGGTCCATACCTTGGCCTTTGAGTCTGACCCTGGATGAGGCTTGTCCTACTCCTGCTGCTGTGAGCATTTGTGTCTCCTTTGTCTTGGGGGAGTTTGGAGAATTTGGAATTATTCTGACCATTTAATGACATATAGTTTATTGAAAGCATTTGCTATTGATATGTATAGTTGTCTCCCAAATGTTACATACTGTACCTACCCTAATGGCTAATATTATTCAGGAATTAAAGATTTAGTATTGCAAAATAAAATACTAAAAAGATCAAGAATCAAGGGGAAAGTCACTTTCTGGAGAGAGGTATCTCAGGGTTGCAATGATCTCTCTTATAAGCATTAGCTCATGGGGAGGTCCATTAATTGTGAAATGGGAGAATAATGTTTTTGCTTAGCAAAACCTTCATAAACCAGATTAACTATCAGCTTAGTTACTAAGTTATGTTATTATTATTATTTTTTTTTTGTGAAACTTAGTCTTTATGATGAAACTATTTGTTAAGTATTTGGGAGATGTGGCATTAGTTCTTAAGAAATAAGCATTGTTATGAGTCGTGGGTAAATGAGTTTCAGACATGAATTAAGTATTCACTAAGAATGCGAGTTAACAAATGATGAAGTCCTTGGGAATTTGTGTTAGAAAATCTGCTGAAAATGAAACCTCATGAAAGTCATTTCATTTTTGGACCTCATAAAAGTTTACATTATTTTTTTCCTCTTTTAGTTAAACACATATGTAGAAACAGAGACATATGGAGTTGAAAAAGCCTTTTGGTTCTATGGTCTTATGCCTTCCAGATTTCTACCACAGTATCGACTGCACAAATGCAATTTTGTACAGGAATTTTGTACAAGAACTGCCATGGTTGTTGCAAGGGAAGGGACAGAGCTGGATTCTCCACTTCCAAGCATCTGAGGTCCACAGTGATGGGCACACATCTTTCCTGCAAGGCGAAGAAGGCTTAGGGGCATCTTTCTCAGGGCACAGTCCACATAGACAGTGGGAAAGCCAGTCATTGTAATGATATACTTCGTTACCTCTGATCTTTTGAT
>PVIR01039714.1:0-13751 GCA_004026965.1 Petromus typicus
TTCAATTCCCCGGTAACCACATAACAATACTGGGTGTGGAGACCCACACCCAGCAGCAACCAGTACCACATACCACAGTGCCGGGCGTGGTGGCTCACGCCTGTAATCCCAGCACTCGGGAGGCAGAGGCAGGAGGATTGTGATGTGAGTTTGAGGCTGAGCTCAGGGCCAGCCTGAACCACAAAAAAAAAAAAAAAAAAAAAAAAAAAAAAAAAAAAAAAAAGCGAGACCCTGTCTCAAAAAAAATAAATAAATAAAAATAAAAAGATATCATGAAATATAAAATATTTAAAAGGAAATAGGGTGTAGGGGTAAAAAATTAGGGGAAAAAGAATGGGACAGTAATAAAAAAGGAAACAAAATTACTTATATAGCAGATAGGGGGTTGCAGGAAGGGTGGAGGAAATGGGAAAAATGAGAATCATGCCATATTCTGGTACAAATTCTCAGTGTTGAATACGATGATGTGTATTCATAATGTATGAATAAAGGTTTGACTATAAAATTATGGGAATAAAGATAAAGGCAGAAGTGGCTGTCCTGTTTTCAGACAAAATAGATTTTAAACTAAAGTTGATAAAGAGATAAAGAAAGACTCTACATTCTCATACAGGAAACAGTCCAAGGGAAAGCAATGACATTCATAAATATATATGCACAAAGCTCCAGTGCACTCAGCTACATCAAATGATTATTAATGGAGATGAAAAGCCAGATAACCATTAAAACAATAGTAGTAGGTGACTTCAATACTCCCCTGTCACAACTAGACAGATCAACTAGACAAAAAAATCAATAATGAAGTACTTGAACTGAACCAAATCTTTGAAAAAATGAACTTAATAGATGCCTATAGAATATTTGAACTTATAAAATCAGAATATGCATTTTTCTCAGTTGTAGATGGGTTATTCTCCAAAACAGACCACATGATAATACATAGAACATATTTGAGTAAATGCAAAGGAATTGAAATTATCTTCTACATTCCATCAGACCACAGTGCCTTGAAATTGGAGTTAAATAACAAAAGAAACTCCAAGATCCTCACAAACACATGGAAACTGAATAACACTCTGTGGCAGGATGAATAGGTCACAGAAAAATTAAACAGTTTTTATAATTAAATAATAACCCAAGTAAAAAAATACAGGAATTTATGACACACTATGAAAGCAGTTCTACATGGGAAATTCAGGGCAGTGAATGCCTTCACCAGGAAAACAACAAACTCAAATAAATAATATAATGCTGAAAGCAACTAGAAAAAGAGGAGCAAGACAAAAACAGAGCTTGTACAAGTGAGGAAATTAGAAAGGCCAGAGCAGAAATCAATGCAATGGAGACTAAAAGAACAATTCAGAAAATCAATGAATTGAAGAGTTGATTCTTTGAAAGGATAAACAAAATTGACAGACTCCCTAGCCAACCTTATCAAATAAAGGAAGGAAAAGGCTCAAATCCATGCTATTAGGAAAGAAAAGTGGGAAATCACCACAGAACCAGCAGAAATACAGAGCATAATAAACACCTACTTTGAAAGTGATCTCCAATAGCATGGAAAAAGTAGAAGAAATGGATAGATTCCTAGACACGTATGAACTTCCAAAGTTGAATTAAGATGATATAAAATTATTGAACATCACAAAATCAATCTGCAAAATAAAAATGTAATAAAATAACCTGTTGAAAAAGAAAAGTCCTGATCCTGATTAACCTGCTAATGAGTTATACAAAATTTTCAAACAGAGTTAACTGTACTTCTCAAACTCTAATGAAATCGAAAGCGAAGCAATGCTTCCAAAGTCAAAAAAGACCTAGGATATCAAAACCAATTCTAGGTAATGAGGACATGGCGGCGGGGGGGGGGGTGTATCATGATCCCCACCATGAAATTATACTACAAAACCACTGTGATAAAAACCACATGACACTGGCAAAGTAACAGACCTGAGTATCAGTGAAATAGATTAGAAGATCCAGATACAACTCCAGAAAAACTAAGCCACCTCATCTTTGGTGAAGGAGCCAAATATCCTCAATGGAATAAAGATAGCCTCTTAAACAAATGATGCTGGAAAAACTGGGCTCTAGCCAAAAACTAAAGCTTGAACTATCTCTTTCACCATATACTAAAGTAAAATCAAAGTGGATTAGAGACCTACATATTACAACAGAAACACTAAACCTACTAGAAAATAGGTTAAGCAAAACTCTTGAAGACTTTGGTTTAGGGAGATTTTAAGAGCAAAATGTCTATAGCAGGAAAACTAGCAGAAAGGATCAACAAATGGAATATTATTCTATTAAAAAGCTTGGTGCACAGCAAAATAAACCACTGGCAGAACTAAATGACACTCAACCATATGGGAAAAATAATGTTTACCACCTGTTTCACAGGGAAAAAGGTACTATCTAGAACATATAAAGAGTTTACAAAAACTCAACCTCTGCCAAATTTAAAAAGTCAAATTCAAAAATGAACATATGAAATAAACAGATAATTTTCAGCAGAAGAAATAAAAGCAGCTATAATCCTGGCACTCAGAAGGCAGAAGCAAGAAGATTGCTCTGAGTTCAAGGCTAGCCTGGGTTACATACTAAGTTCAGGGCCAGCCTGAACTTTAGCTTCATAACGTGGTTAAACTATCAACAATGATCAATCTTTAAACGTTTTTAAGGAAACTTTCAATTTACAAAACGAGATCCTGTCTGAAAAAATTTAAAATAATCCTCTCAATAAACAAACAAAATCTATGAAAAATAGAAAAAATATATCAAATTTCTCAAGAGTATTTTTAGTAGATGCAAGAGTCACTTCAAATTTCTTTGAAGATTATTTAAATTCAGAATAGGAACAAAGATCTGCGTAACACTGAAGAACTACTTATCTGTAATTACTATCACTATTTAAAATTACATAAGCACCTAATATATCATCACCAAATTAATTTGATACTTTAGTCTATCATCTTAGAGAATTTTAGATGGAAGAAAAAGAATTGGAAAATATACATTACATACATACTCTTATGAGAAAGATAACTGATTTTTTATTTTAAACAGTGATTGACCAAAATTAAAATTCAATGTGCTAAAAGATGAAATATAGCTGAAGGGATAAAATAAGATAAACTCCAATATAACTTTTTAAATAAAATGTTAAGGTTAAATTTTGGTTATAAAAACAGTCAATCTGAAGAAAAGTGTATTGCAATAGGTGCTTTTTACAGAAATTAATTGAAATTTCTAAACTAATTGAGAAGACATACCAATTATTGGATTAATCATATTAATCAGTAGTATTTAATGGTTTCACAGATATGGTAGCTGACATATAAACTATACCAAAACTGATTTGCCACAGCTAATGTAAATAATTTCCTTTGCCACATTAAAGGTTATTAATTCATAAGAACCCATGAGTAATGTTTAGCTTACATGTGGATTCTTGTTTGAGTAATATTTGCACTTAAAATTGACAGTATAGCATTTTAATTTAATATAGTTCCAAGAATAAAAAAGATTAAAACAGAATTTAAAATTATTAAAAAAATTTAATCAGAACGATGAAAATAAGAAAGTGCCGGGGATGTAGCTCAGTGGTGTGTTGTCTGTCTGGCAAGTGGGAAGTCTTGAGTTGGATTCCCAGCACCAAAGAAATAAAAACTAAGTAACAGAGAGATATCTCAGGATTAATCATGACATACACACTTTAAACAAAGAGATGGAAAGGAATTTGTAGAAATTCTGACAACTGAATAAATACTTAAATTTAATTCAACAAAGTTGAAATTTAAAAATGCAGGATCTGTGAGTCATCAAACCACATAATAAAAATACATAAAGTAAAAGACAAAACTCTCAAAACAGTTATGTTAGAAAGTTTCAAAAGAAGTTAAATTGCTGTAATATGTTGTATAAAATAAGTGGAATACAGAAGTAAAAGAGAAAGTTCAGATAAATTGGACAGCCAATTTAGAGAACAAAAATTAAATAACAGTAATCCCAGAGACAATAGAACAATAGGGAAGAAGAAAATCACTAATAACAGAGAACATTTTCAAAGAATACAAAGATTTAATTTTTTAACAAAAAGGCTAATATAGTAATCAAGACAAAACTAAACAAAAATGAAAAGAAAAATAGTTATATTTTTGTCCTTGTAATGGACTATGAGTATCAAAGGATTATTGCTGAAAATTACTAGTACTCTAGAGAAAGCAAAATATTAAAATGATTAATGAAGCTTGAAATAAAAAAGAAATCATTTCTGAAGTCAGCAAAACTTCGGAATATAAATATCAGAAGATGAGAGTGAAGACATTGCATTTGCTGGTGCAGTCCATACACTGTAAGAAGCCCAATAGAAAATCACACTTCGTAAGGTTTGGACTATGGAAGAGGTGGATGGAAAGAATCTATATTCATCAACTTCAGCTACTATAACTGCCTGATATAATCAGATTTTTTTTTTTCTCTCATTTGTATAGGATTCAGTCTATGGTGGGCTGGTCCTGTTCCTTTGGAAAACACTGCAGATCTAAGCTACAGCTGAATGAAACTGAAAATGCATATTTATCATTGGCTGGCCCTGTTCCCATAAACATGTTGATCATCTGAATTTTATTAAGATTCCACTTTCACTGAAAGCAGCCATGCATCTGTATAGTGAAGAGCTGAGGTAGATTCATCCATGGGATAAGTTCATGATATTTCTGTACCCAGACACTTGTATTCAACTCTGACTTTAACTCTGGGATTGGTTAGGATATTTACTTTTGGGAAATACATTATCAATTGTCTCATTTACTTTTTCCTTTTTGATACATACTACTGGACATGTACAAGTTTAAGTAGGAAAAGTTTATTTACTTTGGTGACAGTTTATAGAGTTTTTTAGTCCAGCCAGCTTGCTCCAAGGCACAGCAGCCTAAGAAGGAGAAAGAGCTCATAGATGATAACGGGAAACAGAAAAATAAAGGAGGCAGGGAGAAAGCTATGTCACATTTCGGTGACACTTTTAAGAACTGGCCCTATTAGATAGGTACATTGAAGAAAAAGTTTATTGCAATTTACTTATTTCTTATAAAATATTCGCATTATTTCCTTTTTATTCCTCTATCCTGAAACTGAATTTATTCAATTTAAGTCACAAATAAGGCTGAGTTTTTATTTGCCTTGTTTTCAATTCTACCTTTTTTTTTTTTGTGGTTGTAAACTCCCCATAACATTTAAGTTAAGTTTACTTAAATTCTGTATTATGTTACTTCATTTCCTCAGTCCTTCAGGGAACTTTTGAGAGGTAAATTCATATACATACTACAAACATATAATAAAATATATGATTTATTAATAAAATGTATGCTACATGTTAATGACATACTGATATTCTAGAGGAAGGTACTATTAGACATTTTGTTTAACTATACATTAAGTTCAACCATTTCCATAATCAATAAATTTTTATCTAAAATGTATTTTACAAATAGGATAACAGAGTAATAAGAAAAAAATCTTAAAGGATTGCTTGTTTTCAATTTATATTTTCCAGTATAATTAGCAGGAAGAGAGATTTTAGAAAAATACATAAGAAGTTGATTCATAGATTGATTGTAAGAATACAGAACCTAGAAAGGCTTCTCCCAAGCATTTTGTTGGGAAAAGAAGTAATTTTTAAACTATTTCTCCACTAGCTAAAGGATATATTTCCTGAAGTATTTTGGCTTTTACTAGTAAAAAGGAAATATAAAGTAAATATAATATGCCAGGAAATGTGCTAAGTCCTGGAAATTTAAAAATGAAATACACAAAATATTTTCTCTGCAGGAAGTCACAGCCTAAACAAGGAGACAGATTAATCTTCATAGGTATGAAGGACAAGAATACAAAAAAAAAAAAAAAAAAAAAAAAAAAAAAAAAAAAAAAAAAAAAAAAAAAAAAAAAAAAAAAAAAAAAGATGTATCTATGCCAAAAATTCAACAAAATGACTCATAAGAGTGGTCTTACTAAAACAACTAGGAACTTCAAATTTAAAGAGATAGAAGGAAAAAATATACAAACTTGCTTCTTTCTCCAAATTGTGAACTGAACTGAGGCATAGAGTAGATATGGATATAGAAAAGGAAATGGCTGAAACCACTGTCCAAGGGTCATTACCTCACATTATCATTATGTGATGTCTCCACTGATCCATAAACAGTCCAGAAACCATGAAGTGTCTAAAAGCAGAATTCTTTTCTAAATATTTTTCATCTCTATTCTATGGAACCCAAGTAGAGAGGAAATAATAATAAAATTTTATAAAGTTCATGTAGAACTAAAGTGATTTGAAGGTATAGTGACATTAAACACAAATATGTTATAGATGCTTATAGGAAGAACAGAAATAATGATTACCACAATTAAAAATTTAGTCTTATACACTATACATTATGGAAAATGGAAATAATTATTGAGAAATGGATAGTTTGCTTTACTTCAAGCAAACAGGCCTCTTGCTTCTTAATTCCATTTGTCCATTACAGGATTCTAATTGAATGTTAAAGATAGATGAGAAATAATCTTATTGAATCTGGAGGAAAAAAGAAGAGAGCAAATATTTCTTAGAAGTACTCTGTGGCCTGTAATTTCACTGCCTCCACCATTATGCTTCAGAGAGTGTGGCACAGAAGCTTTGAAAGTGGTGAGTTCTCGACACCAAAATAGAATGTTGATGGTTTTATTCATATTTAGGAACAGCAGTTTGAAGGAAGTGAATCTGCAGCTGTACTTTTCCACGTTACTTAGCAACTGGTATGAGTCAAGAAAAAAAAAATCACTGGAAATCACAGGCTCTGGTAGGAGCAGGACAAATGACACTTGAAAATAAAGTATTAGGAGATCTCTCTACCTATCACAACCGAATACCAACGTGCTGTTAGAATTTAAAGTGAGGGTGATTATAATGTGAGGGAAGAAAATTTAATTTTCAAGACTCAGAGTCACCCTCTGGTGCAGGGAACCAGCCTCAGCCCAGTATAGCACAGAATTCTTGCTCAGGTGGATTCTTCCAGTGAGATTTGCAGAAATGAACTATTAAACAAATGTTTCTACTCTAAGCCACTAAATGAGTTTATAAATAATAAGCATGACTTCGTGGCTTTGCTTTGTTGATGCAATTTAGTCATAATATATTTATTTTGAGATATTTGAAATTTATCTAAAATTATCATATTTAAATATAAACTAGAGATACCATGTAAGATTTAAAGGAGAAAAACTTTTAAGAAACAAATAAACAAAAAATTGAGATGCTCTATAAAAGAAATCAATTTAAATGTTTAAAGAAAATAGTAATATATGAGCTACTTGATAGCTTTTTGCTTTTAAAAGTAAAACTATATACTCTGGAATCTCAGGAGAAATTATTTTTCATAACTTGAGAGAAAGGGTTAGTTAGACTTAAAAATCCAGAAAAATACCTAGGTAGGATTTCAACAGTTTGTTTTGCATTCAATATATTTTAAAACACATTGATATTTTCAGATAGAATTTATCTGAAAGGGAAAAAAAATATAAAACTTTGGGAGACATTATGTCAATGAGTGTGTGAGACATCATTTAAAATCTATATGATTATTTAATAATTTGAACTAAACTCTTTTCATTTTCTAATGTAATTTATACAGGCAGTCTAAAATCAGTCTCCATTGTATCCACACTCCTCCCTCATAGCCACATTCACCTTCATCAGACCCTCATCATTTCCCATCTGAAGTAAAACAATCAAACAGACACACACAAAAAATCTCTTTCTAGTGGGATCCCAAATGCTCCCCAAATACCTCCTTTTGCTCCTTCTAATATTTTCCTGAAAGAATTAAAAGTTCATACCACAGTGATATACATATACTCATGTTTACAGCAGAACAACTTATAATAACTAAATCTTGGAAACAGGCCATATGCCCATCAACAGATGCATGGCAAAAGAAAATATGTATCATATTCCTGCACAGTGGAGTACAACTCTGCTGTGGGGAACAACACTCAGTCATTCTTAGGTAAACGGGTGGACGTCCAGGCTCCCAAGTCTAAATATCACATTGTTTCTCTTGTGTGAGAAACCCAAAAGGAAGATAGTTAGGGGAGGTAGAAAGAATACATTCAAACTGGAGGAGGAATGAGGTGGGGGAGAGGGAGAGAGGTAAAAGGGAATTTTAAAAAAGAAAGAACAGAGGAAAAAGTGAAAGCAAAGCTTTTTTAAATGGGTAAAAGAAGAAGGTATGATGGGAGGGAGGAAGAAGGAAAAAAAGAGGAACAATCAAAACTCCGTAAAACACAAATACTTCTTAAAAAATCTCCAGGAAGTCAGAATAGTGTGATGCACAAAAGATCAATATATTCATCAGTTCTTTTCAATTGCTTGCTATGTTCTAACTGTTCAGGTCCTAAGCTCCTTCCTACACATATTCCATTCTTCCTACATGCTCTTGTAGCGGAGACCTCAGGATCTCACTGTAGTTTTAAAATTGTATTTTATTACAAATTATTTTTAATTCATTGGATCATATATAATTTTCCTCAGTGCATAAATAAGCTCACATAACTCACAGACATTTTTTTAATTGAAATCTTTATTGGTACATTACATATACACATCATGATTGCACTCCACATTGAGAATTTGTACCAGTATCAGATACAACTTAATTCTCATTTTTCCCATAACCCTACCCACCCTACCATCCCCCCATATACATAAAATTTGTTTCCTTTCTTTTTTGTTATAATCTCATTATTTAGACTTTGTACAGAATGAACTTGCTTAGTCAGTGCAATATACTTTTTGACAGATCCCTGAAGACCTCAGCTAAATTTTATACTTTTAAATGTCTTCTCTCTCAAAAGATGCTAAATATCCTCTTTTCCTAGACAGTGCCTGGTAATATATTACTTTATAGTTGATTTCTCAGTAGCCTATCAGTATCATACTAAGTTAAGCATGTCCTTAATTATTTATTTGTAAGCTCCTGTCCCTTCTGAGATTCTTAGAAACAGAGTTTTTGGACAAGTTTTTCATTTCTGAATCCTACTCAGTGGGTCATATTTTTACACAAGTTAAGTATTGGTTGTGTACATATATACATAGGGAGTAAAAAAACCAAACTCATATAGGTGAAGTGAAAGACATAATAATGTAAAACACAAAAGAAATGAAAGCAATGGGTAGAAAAAGCAATGAGTTCTTAGAATTCTCCAAATTAGACAAATAAGAGTTTTATTTTTGGAGTTGGGAAGAGGAATGAAGTGAGTGAAATGAAAGAAGTATTTTATATATAGAGATATTATATATTATAGATATTATATAATATCTAGATAATATCTATATCTATATCTTTATATAGATATATATCTAATATCTATATCTATATACATAGATATATAATAGATATATAATATCTATATTTAATACTTCTTTCACATATATATATATTTTATACATATTGCAAAAATATGTTGATAAAGTAAATATATAAAAACAAAACAACTTGGTTTATATTCAAGTAGAAGTATTTCATGTCAGCTTGGGATGGGAGCACTAAATTAAAACCCAAGTCACATTAAGCAATCTGCACACTGGTCTAAATATTTTGTTCCTTTTTTTTTTTTTTTTTTGGCTCAATTATCAAAGCTAACATCCATGCTTTATTTATTTATATGTGACATTAACTAACAAGTCTCTAGAATTATTAATCTGTATTATTTTAATGGAAAAACACAAAAGATAGGACATCTCAAATATCTAGTAGTTTAGTTCCTTCAGTCGTTTAGAATAGCATAGGTAATAGCAGGTTCTAAGTAAAATCTTAGCTTTCAATACCAAGAATCTGAATTTGAAGTCTGATTACCCATGATTGTGTGACTTTAGACAAATCAATTTCCATTTCTTCCCTGCAGTAAAATTGGCACAGTGATGGTGCCTGCATATCATTAGCATTACAAAATTTAATAAATAATAAACAGAAAGTAGGATATTTTCATTTTGCATGTTCTGATATGAAAAGTTTTATTTATCACACTTGGTTAAATATCATTAGCGCCTCCAAACACAATTGAAGTTTCCATTACCTTGCTATATTAGCCACATTACTGAGATGAAGTACAAGCTAAACTCTTAGTTCTTTACTACAAAAATTTCTACTGAAATTACTGATGTATTTGTAGAGTACTATCTCATGTGATGCACTAGTACACAAATGCTACTCAGTTCCCACATAAACACAAAACATTAGTCTGTTTTTTGCCTCATGTGACATTTTTAAAATTATCTTTATTGGTACATTATAAATACATATGAAAATCACATTCAACATTAAGAGTTTGTACCAGAATATGACATGATTTGATTCTCATTTTTTCCCTTTTGCCCCCACCCTACATCCCCCCACACCCTATATACACAATCTTTATTTTCATTTTCCTTTATTATTACCACATTCATTTAAATGAAAATAAAAAAGGTAACTGGACAACAAATTGATGGTATGGAAAAGAAATAATACCAGAATGTATGAGGTAAATAAAATAGCTAATGTATTTTCATAAAATGATTTAAAAAATAAAACATCTTGGGGGAAAGTATGCTGAATAAAATATTATGAGCTGGTCAAGTCTTAGAAATGAGAATGTTAATTTCCTTAGGCACAGGAATGATTATAGATTCTTTGTCAAATATTAAACAATGAGAAGTAGAAGGCTAGAAGGCAAAAAGTGTCTAAAATCATAAGGATTTTTTTAGTAAGAAATAGATGCCTTTATTTACAATATTTCTAAGTTTTAAAATTATGATGCATTAAATGTTAATTTTAATGGTTTTATTTTCACATATGTTCCTAAACTAAAGTAGATGATGTTTTAATGTCTTGGCAAAAAGAACTAAAGGTAATGGAATAAGTTTTTTGCACGAATCAATCATGAACACTTTATAGGTATTATGATGTCTAGATGTTCCCCCCAAGTCCTCATGCAGTCTTAGAAGTGGTTTTTGTGGACGTGGCTGAATCTAGAATGTGTGATGTTGGGATTAAGGACATGTAATGACTAAGTCAATATACTCCCATAGTCAGGGCAAGATAAAAGGAGCAGAAAGACATTATTACATATCTCTTACTGCTTTTCCTGTTTTTCGCTTCCATGAACTGTTGCTCATCTGCCAGGTGCCATCTTGCCTTAGAGGCGAAAGTGGGGTCATTGCTGTAGCATTACCACATGGCTCAAGACACTTTGAGACTGTTTTGTGGAAGGGAGAGTATTAAGAAAGGTTTCTTAACTTAGCTTCTTCTTAGCTTAGAGAAGCTGACTGAAAGAGTTGACTTGGGCAGCACTAGGCTGTGTTCTGTAGGACATTCTAGTTAGAGGTTAGAAGAGTAGGAAGCCAGTAAAAAATGGGTTCAGCAGGTGCCTACTGAAAACAAGGATTTCTTGGCTGGTGAACTCCAGGCAATGTGTATTATGTGTTGGTGGAAAGTCCGTCCACATTTTGCTCATGTCCAGAGACTTTGGCTGAGACTGGGATGAAGGATGATGGACTAATTCATCTGGCAGAGGAAACTTCAGGGCCATCTGATAATGTTGAGCCAGTGGAATGGCTGCTGCAAGGGGCTTTCAGTCAGATTTATTTTTAAACAGAGTAGACATAGAAGAATGATTTAATATGTTTTGAGTTTGGCCAGAAAGGAAGCTTTAGTAAAGTTGTGGCCTTCAAAGATAGAGCAAAGGAGAACTGATTGCTGAGAACAAACAAAAGAATAGAAAAAATGGCCTAAGGGCATCACAAGAAGCAGCAGGACTTCACCCTTTGCAGACTCAAATTGCAGAAGTGAAAGACTTTGCTTTGAGAAGAGAACCCCAGAGCATCATGTTCCAGAGTGGGAGCGAGCTAGGGACGTTGTTCCTTTTGATCTGTTTCATAGGTCCCAGACCTTCCAGAACTGTGGATCATCTAATGAAAACTGCAAAGAGGGAACACAGCTGGCCTCAGAGAGAAACCACAGGAGATGAAACCACCAGGAGTGCCACAAGGGCAGAGTCACTGAAGCTCCTTGGAGTTCTCACCTTGCCATTGATTGCCAGGGGTCCTGGAAGGGAAACTGTGGGGTTTAATGTTTCCCCTGCTGAATTTTAACTGGTTTGGTCACTTTCCTTTGAATCTCCTGGTCTGAAACTTTGGAATGGAAATGTCTAGTTTGTGCCATTCATTGTTGGAAGTGTTTAACTTTCTTTCCATTTATAAAGGAACTTGCAGCTAAGAATTCTCCTTAAATTTCAAATGAAATTTGGGAAATATTGCAGCAGTGCTGAAATTGTTAGTACTTTCGCAACTTCTTTTGATATACTAAATATCTTTTACATAAGGAAATATATGTCAGTTTTTTGGGGGATAGGGATGGGATTCATGATGTGTATCCAGATGGCCTCCAAAGATTCATGAAGTCTCAGATGAGGCTTTTTAAATGGTGGCTGAATCTAGGATGTGATTAGTGGCATGCGATTAAGTACAGATTGGTTTGACAACACCATCATCCTAGTATTCTAGATAAAATAAAAAGGGCAGGAAGAAACTGTTAAGATTGTTTTTTTCTGTTTTCTGCCACAATGAATGATTGCCCTCTACCATGTACCACTCTGCCTTGGAGGCAGCCCGTTATGGACTAAAACCTCTACAAACTGGAATCTACATGAACTCTTCCCTTTTTTACCTTTGACTACCAGGTACTTTGCTTCAGCAATGATAAAATTAAAACAACATAGTTCCACATAGCATGGTCATTTTTATAGTGTGGTATTACTAGGCAAAATTTCTGTATTAAATAAAATTTAGGTATATCTCATTGGTATCATTTCATATATTATTTGGCTTGCTCATATGCCCTGCTTTTTCTGTTCATTGACTTCAACTTGTTTGTAAAGACTTATACAAGTTCTTTGCTAATTAAGACATTTAATCTAAAACTGTTGAAAAATCTCTTTTACATTTTATTTTGTTTTGAGCTTAAAGGTGGCATCCTTTACAGATAATCTTTTAATAATGAAGCCGTTTATTTTTTTTTTTGTCGTTAGTGTTTGTATTGGGTTCAATACGTACATGACATTTGAGAAGGTTAACCTTCTAATCCTTATTTTTTTATTTATAAAGTAGAGGTAACATTTTTATTTGTCTCACACAATTCTTGGGAGAAATAAAAACATGTATTTTGGTATACCTGATAATAATGGAGTGAACTTTGTTATCACAGTTATCTTTGTTATTACCAAGTACAAGTAAAGTTACAAGCTGAATTATAGCAACAACAAAAGTGTACTTACTATTTCAAGAAAGTTCAGTCTCATGGGGTACAAAAAATGCAGGTACTTTAATATTAATATAGATAAAATAGAAATATGAGGATAACAACATTGCTTAACCTAGGACAACCAAAACTTGTAGTGTCAAAGAACTAATTCTTTAAAAACAACGTTCAGGGCCAGGGAGTTGGCTCAGTGGTTCTGGTGTCTGCCTTGCAAGCGCAAGGGCCTGGGTTCGATTCCCTGGTAACCATATACCATACTGGGCGTTGAGACTCATGTCCAGCAGCAACCAGCACCACATACCACCGTGCCGGGCGTGGTGGCTCACGCCTGTAATCCCAGCACTCGGGAGGCAGAGGCAGGAGGATTGCTGTTATGTGAGTTTGAAGCTGACCTCAGGGCCAGCCTGAACCACAAAA
>PVIR01039715.1:0-13753 GCA_004026965.1 Petromus typicus
AAAAACAAAGGGGAAAAAGAAAAGAATGTTATTCAAAAAACTGGTATACAATCTGACTTGGACAGTATCATAAATATTAGTATTAAATCAGTGTTAATACCTTAACAATTGTGCTTAAGCACAAGAATATTCTCATTGTTCAAAAATATTTATAGGGCTGGGGATTTAGCTCAGTGGTTCTGGCGCCTGTCTTGCAAGCACAAGGACCCGGGTTTGGTCCCCAGTAACCACATACAATACTGGGCATGGAAACTCACGCCCACCAGCAATCAGTACCTCATACCACAGTGCCGGGCGTGGTGGCTCACGCCTGTCATCCCAGCACTTGGGAGGCAGAGGCAGGAGGATTGCTGTGATGTGAGTTTGAGGCTGAGCTCAGGGCCAGCCTGAACCACAAAGTGAGACCCTGTCTCAAAAAACCTAAAAAATAAATAAATAATAAATAATAAAAATATTTGTAACATTTAATCATAAAAAGAACATGATGTCTAAAATAGTTTTAGACAGTTCAAAGGCAATACTATATGTATGTATGTATATACATATGTGTATATGTATGTATATACGTATGTGTATATGTATGTATATACGTATGTGTATATGTATGTATATACATACATGTATATGTATGTATATACACATACATATATGCATATGTATGTATGTTTTTTGTTTTGTTTTGTTTTTTGGACAGGGTCTCGCTTTTGTAGTTCAGGCTGGTCCTGAACTCAGCCTCAAACTCACAGCAATCCTCCTGCCTCTGTGTCCGGAGTGCTGGGATTACAGGTATGAACCACCATCCCAGGCATTGTGGTATATGGTACTGATTGCTGGTGGGCGTGTCACCATGACTGGCAATGTTGTATATGGTTACTGGGGATCGAACTCCAGACCTTGCATTTGCAAGGCAGGCGCCAGAACCACTGAGCTAAATCCCCAGCCCCAAAACTATACTATTTTTTTAAATTGAAATCTTTATTGGTACATTACATATACACATCATGATTGTACTCAACAGTGAGAATTTGTACCAGTATATGACACAACCTAATTCTCATTTTTTCCCATACCTCTACCCACCCACCATCCCCGCCCCCATATATGTAAGCTTTGTTTCCTTTTTTTTGTTATAATCTCATTATTTTTTTCCCCTTTGCCCCATTTCACTTTGAGTATTTTCTGTTTCATAATATGTAACATACATTCTAGAACTCATTTACATCTTCATTTTCTCATACCAGAGAAAAGATATGATACTTACATATCATGACCTATTTATTTCACTTCTGAGGACATCCTCAAGGTACGTCCATTTAAGTATAAATGATTCAGTCTTATCACTTGTTATGACAGAGTAATACTCTATTCTGTAGAAGAACCACAACTTTTTTATCCAGTCTCCAGTTGATGGACATTTTGGTTGTTTCCAAGATTTAGCTATCACAAACTGAGGTGCTATAAACATGGGTGCACATGTGTCATGTGATATGAATCTTTTAATTCTTTTGTGTATATATCTACCAGAGGAATAGCAGGGTCAAATGGCACCTCTAATTGTAGTTTTTTGAGGAATCTCCAAACTGATCTCCACAGGGGTTGTACGAGTCTACATTCCCACCAACAATACTATACTTTTTAAGGAACAAAACTTATGATTTACTTACCATGATGTTCATTTTTTTTTTTCCAGCACCTGTGATCAAACTCAGACCCTTGTGCTTCCAAGAAAGGCATGGCAATACTGGAGCTAAATCCTTGGCTATGACACATTTCCCAAGTTATACATTGGTCACCACGATTTAATTCCAGAACATTTTCATCACCCACAAAAGAAACCATACCTATCATCAGGGACTTGCCATGTATTTTTTTAGAAGACTGAAAAAGACTTCTAAATATTAACTGTGGTTGTTACTGGGTATTAGCATTATGGGTGCTTGTAATTTTCTTATTTATATACTTCTATGATTTTATAATTTTATACAATAATTTTGTATTACTCACATGACTAAAATAAGGGTTATTTTAAAACAAGAACAAAAAAGATTATATGGCAAATAAGGGGCCACAAGAATGCCAAAATATAATGTGGGCATAGAGGCACATGCCTGTAACACCAGCGACTTAGGCCAACCTGGGCAATTTATTGAAACCCTGCCTCAAAACATGGGAAAGGGGAGTTGGGAGGGCATATTAGAGTGCCTGGGTTAATCCCCAGGACTGGAAGAGGAAAGAGAACAAGTGTGCCGACATATACATACTGCCAGGCCGATATATACATACTGCCAGGCCGGTAGAGCATCTGGCTTCCCAACTCCTCTCTCCACCATCATCAAAGCTCTAAGAGTATCACAAGGCGCAGGCGCTGCTCGCTTCTCTTACGCAATCCGAGCTGGCGCTGGGAGGGGAGAGTTCAGCTTGTTCAGCCAACCTTGACTGTCCACTTCTGCTGCCTGGCTGGCACCACTCCCGGGGCTACTTCTGCCACAGGGCAGGAGCCTGCAGGTAGACAGAAGGCCTGAATGCCACCGTACAGGGACTGACAGGACAGGTGCTGAACGCTCTGCGCTGCTCCAGCTTCCAGGAGAAGCAAAGAGCCTGTGTCTAGAAGCCTGGTCAGGAGTCATGATTCCACTACTGCAATAGATGATGGAGTAGGGAGGTGACAGAAGGGGAGGCCTGCCTGGGGCCAAAGGATTTGAGCAACTGTCCCTTACGCACTTTTTCTTGGGGTTGGAGGTTGAGACAGTCTCATTATAGCCAGCTCAGGCTGGCCTTGAACTCAAAGAAATCTTCCTGCCTCCGCCTCCAGGGTGCTAGGATTATAAGCATGTGCTACCAATGTTCAGCCTCTTAAATGCTTTCAACTAGGCCTATTAGAATGTTAAGAACCGGGGCCAGGGATTTAGCTCAGTGGTTCCAGTGTCTACTTGGCAAGCACAAGGTTCCAAGTTCAATCCCGAGGAACCATATACCACAATGCCAGGCGTAGTGACTCAAGCCTGTAAGCCCAGCACTCAAGAGGCAGGGGCAGAAGGATTGCTGTGAATTCCAGGCTGGCCTGGGCTACATAGTGAGTTCAGGGCCAGCCTGAACTACAAAGCAAGACCGCTGTCTCAAAAAAGAAAAATGTTAAAAGCCAGCCTATTTATAATTCCAGTACTCATGAGGATTATCTTAATGAGCCAGAGGCCAGCCTCTACACAGTAAGTTCAAGATTACCCTAGGCTATACACGAAGTCCCTGTCTCATCCCTATCCTCAAAGAAAAGAAAAAAAGAGAGAGAGAGATAAAAGTGAAAACACTGGGCCTGGTTGAGGTTGCAGCTCAGTGGAAGAGCATGTGCTTAGACACCGGAGGCCGGGCTGGGAATTTAGTTTAGTGGTGCCATGCCGGCCTGCCAAGCAAAAGGTCCTGAGTTTGATCTCCCCCTACCAGGAGGTAGGAAAAAAAAAAAAAAAAAGAACACATGAGACTTGAGTTTCATGTATGGTACCAAAAAACCCAACACTGGTTAGCTCACTGTCCACACCCACACTAACCAAGGCACCAGCCCTCTCTGCTCACAGCTTGCCGAGTTCTGAACTGTACCTCCCTTGGCAAGGAGGACAAGGGGCACCTTCCATGGAACAAAGCAGCAAGTATGAAACAGGCAGCCCCCAGAATGTCAGCTTCCATCTTTCCCCTCCCCCTGCCCTCTGCCCTCGGCAGGGTCCTGCACAAAGGCATCTGTAAACATTCACAGAATCTATCAATTACCATACTGAGAGGAACTGGAAATACTGCTCTGCTTCTGTTTGATTTGCATAAACTAGGAATTTCTACTAACAGTAACCTAGATTTGAGGGCTGTTCTTTTTTTCTCATTCTAAGTATTCTCATCTATTACTTCATCTGATCTTCACAACAGTACCAGAGGCCAGGTGTGGTGCGGCCCATTTGTAAACCCAGCTCTCTGCGGGGCTGAGGCAGGAGGATCATAGGTTCAAGCCCAACATGGGCCACTGAGCAACCAAGCAAGATCTTGTTTCAAAAAATAAAAAGGACTGAGACTGTAGCTTAGAGGGAAGGCTCTGGATTCAACCTGTAGTACCACGGGAGGTGGTGGGGAGACTAGACATTAGCTAGAATATTTATTTATTTATTCATCCTTATCTGTCTCTTGGGCCAGAGTGAACTAATTTGTCCAAGATTACAAAGGTGACATGGAGCAATCCCAGGTCACGGATTTTCGGACTTCTAGATTAGACTCTCTAAATCTCTGGTCATTTTTAAATCTGACATTTCGGGGCTTTCAGCTCTGAAGCCCCTGCTACCTCATGGTAGTGGTTTGTTCTCTTTCTTTTCCATCTCTTTCCCCAAATAAACCATCTTTTATTATGTTAAAAAGAAATCTTGCCGGGGTGGTGGCTCACACCTGTAATCCCAGCACTCAGGAGGCAGAGTCAGGAGGACTGCTGTGAGTTCAGGGCCAGCTTGAACTACAAAGTGAGACCCTGTATCAAAAAAAAAAAAAAAAAACAAAAAACCACCAAAAACTAAACAAAATAAAATAAATAAATAAATCTGACATTTCTCACTACTTCTTTCCATGTACAAAAATAAACTGTAGTTATGATAAAGATACACACTGAAAATCCTCAACTATCAGAATACCAAAAGAAGTACAGGGAAATATTTTAAATAAAAATACTAAAAAGCCACAGGCAGATTTAGCAACAAAAACTTTTACATTTCTGTGTGAGGATAGACACCATTAAAATGGTTAAAGATAACTCTTCACATTATTTTTTTCACTCATTTTACCCAGTGCTTTTCAAAATGGTTTTGCAACCAGGTATGTTGGTGCATGCCTATAATCCCAGCACTCGGAAGGCAGAGGCAGGAGGATCATCACAAGTTCAAGGTTAGCCTGGGCTATACAGGGAGTTCAAGACCAGCCGGAGGCCACGGATTTGGCTCAGTGCTTTGGTGCCTGCTTGGCAAGCGCAAGGTCCCAGTTTGTATCACAATGTCGGGCGTGGTGGCTCACACCTCTAATCCTAGCACTCAGGAGGCAGAGGCAGGAGGATGGCTGTGAGTTCCAGGTTAGCCTGGGCTACACAGTGCGTTCAGGGCCAGCCTGAACTACAAAGTGAGACCCTGTCTCACAAAAATTTAAAAGAAAAAAAAGACCAGCTTGATCTAGGTAGCGAGACTCTGTCTCAAAACAAAACAACAACAAAAACAGTCTTGCTCTCCCTAAAATTACTCTTTTCCAATATAAATTTTTAAAACCAATTTAAGGGTTGGGGATGTGGATCAGAGGTGTAGTATTTGCCCAGCATGCATGAATCCCTGGGTTCAATCTCCAGCACTGAAAAAACAAATACCAGGAACCTGTAATGCCAGCTACTGAGCAAGCAGAGGCATGATGATGGCAAACGTGAGGCCAACCTGGCAACTTACCAAATAAATCCCTATTTCCAGATAAAAAGTGAAAAAGGGCTGGGGATTGCTCAGAGGTACAACACTTGCTTAGCACATTCAAGGCCTACAGCACAGCCCCAGTACTAACCACACCCACATCTATTCTTCTCTCAAAAGAAGTTGAAAGATACATAAGAAGAGTAATATCTATAAGATGAAGAGGTTTTTTTGTCAATCAATAATAAATGATCTTCTCTTTCCAGTACCAGGAATCAAACTCAAAACCTTGCATTTTCCAGCCAGGAGCAGAGCCACTAAGCTACATCCTGGGACCCCTATATCCTGAGCCCCCGATTTCTTTTTTTCATGGGTAAAGAATATGAGCAGATAGTTTACAAAAACAATTAAAATGAGTAGCCACTTAGGATACTGAGGCAGGAAGATCACAAGTTGAAAGGTAGCCTGGACAACTTAGTAAGAATCCCATTTTAAAAAAGGGCTGAAGATATAGCTCAATAGTAGGATTGAGGGGAAGGGAAGAGATTACTTCACTATTAATGACATGCATGTTAAAACAATAAAATTAAGGGCTGGGGATTTAGCTCAGTGGTTCTGGCATCTGCCTTGCAAGCTCAAAGTCCCGGGTACAATCCCTGGTAACCACATAAAACAGTGCCAGGCATGGAGACTCAGGCCCACCAGCAATCAGTAGTATATACCACAGTGCTGGGAATGGTGGTTCACGCCTCGAAACCCAGCACACGGGAGGCAGAGGCAGGAGGATTGCTGTGAGCTCTAGGCTGAGCTCAGGGCCAGCCTGAACTACAAAGTGAGACCCTGTCTCAAAAAATAAAATAAAATAGGGCCGGGGAGTTAGCTCAGTGGTTCCGGCGCCTGTCTTGCAAGCGCAAGGACCCAGGTTCAATCCCCAGTAACCACATACCATACTGGGTGTGGAGACTCACGCCCAGCAGCAACCAGTACCACATACCACAGTGCTGGGCGTGGTGGCTCACTCCTGTAATCCCAGCACTTGGGAGGCAGAGGCAGGAGGATTGCTGTGAGTTTGAGGCTGAGCTCAGGGCCAGCCTGAACCACAAAGCGAGACCCTGTCTCAAAAAAACCTAAAAAAAAAAAAAAAACTCAGGACCTCATGCTTGTCAGGCAGGTTCTGTGCCACTGAGCTACATCCCAGCCCATGCAATAATTTTTAAAATGCAGGAGACCAAGAGTATAGTTGAGTGGTAGACCTACTACCTAGCACAGGCAAAGCACAGGTTTGATTCCCAGCGTTCCATGCCTAGCATGGAGGTATGGGGGTTGGGAGACTAAAAGCCTTGGGTTCATCCCTAAAACCACTGGGAGGGGGGACCGACTGGCATACGTGTCCAAAATACACCGTGGTACATTATAAGTTCAATAAATATGCACAGGATAAAAACAGCTTATATAAACAAAAGTCTGGAGGTATAGAGTACCTTAAATTGAGAAGATTAGTTATCAGAAGCATAGGATAATACTATCAGAATAGCAGGCTAATCGGGGAGATTAAACATTTTTAGCTTCTATGATTTTGTACTGGATGGATTGGTAAAAGGTTAAATTTTTTCCAATGTCTAGGCAGGCATGATGACCCACATCTGTAATCCCAGCACTCAGGAGGCTGAGGCAGTAGGATCACTACAAATTGGAGGCCAGCTAGACTGCATAGTAAGTTCAAGGCCAACATGAGCTGCATAGCAAGATCTTGTCTCAAAAAAATAAAAATTCTGGTGATTTTCTCTTTATTATTTCAATGTGAGAATGGTCTGGAGAGCAAAAGAAAATTCATTTTAATGTCCCCAAATGTACAGAGCTCAGGAAAATTTTTTTTTTTTTTTTTTTTTTGAGACAGGGTCTCACTTTGTAGTTCAGACTGGCCCTGAACTCAATAGGTAGCCCAGACTAGCCTTGAACACACAGCAGTCCTGCCTCTGCCTCCTGAGTGCTGGGATTGCAGGTGTGAGCCACCGCGCACGCCTGGCATCGTGGTATGTGTGGTATTGGAGATCGAACTCGGGACCTTACGCTTGCCAAGCAGACGCTGAGCTAAGTCCCTGGCCCAGGAAAATAAAACCTGTATACAAAATACTAGCTGGAGAGTCTTTTTATTAATATTATAAAGGTATTTTTCTTTCATTACCACCATTAGTTTTCCTAAACTCACAACTTAATAGCACCCACAGCTGAAATTGAGACCTTAATGAAATCAGCATTTCCATCTCCAGGAGGACCCCTCCTAATGGCTAACTGTGATGGCAGAATTTGAAGCTAATTCAATTTTCTGTTTTGCTAATGCAGCCTGGCACAGGATCCAACCTGCATGGCAAAGCCTCCAACAAATCTAGTCTCCTACTGCAAGGAACCCTAAGCCTGCCGGGAGGAGAGGCCACAACCAATCCGCCTGAAATAAGGAGGGAAAGACAGGACAACCAGGTTGCCATCAAAGTGGGAGGCTTTAACTTCTTAGGACAACAGGGGCCCGGCAGCCTCAAGGTATCCAAGGAATGCCTTTGATAGAACACTCATTTTCAGATTGTAGATGATCACAAGAGGCAGGGCTTTGCAAAGAAAGTTCATTTCTCTCTAGCCCGACCCCAAAATCTGCACGGCAAGCTCCGATGACAACCTTAGAAAAAGCCGACTTAAGTGATAAGATCGGGAATACGAACAACTCTGGTTTCCAAATTAAGGCGCCTGGTCCAAGAATGATGTAAGGCAGAGGAATGGAGCTTTCTCAAAAGTCGTAACTAGCTCACCCACCAAACCAGAGTTAAATCAGCCCCTAGCTCCCTGCGATTTCCGGGACCTGGTTTTTGCCCTCATTCAAAATGGAGGTTTGGGCTCGACCGCACCACTGCGCACGCGCTGGCTCACCACCCCGCCCCTTCCCATCCTCCCCCGCGCCGCCCCACCCACTAGCCAGCTGCAGCGCTCTGCGCGTCCCCAACCTCACCTCCTTTCTGCCTGCCCCCGCCTGTCCAGGCTCCCAAGCCCGGAAGTGGATGTTGCCGCTCGGCGGAGAGGACGAGGGGGAGGGGGGAGTGCTTCCGGGGAAACGGGCCCCGGGTTGGTGTTTGTAAACTTGCCTCGGTCCTGGCGGGGGCAGCGGCGGCCGCTGGGTTGGCAGTGTGTGCTAGGGCCTGGAGGAGGCGCCGCGCGGCGGGGGAGACAGCAGGAGGCCGCGCCTGCCAGGTAGGCGCACGCCTCGGGAAGCGCAGCCTTGTCCGGGCGGACGGCACCGCTTCAGCTGCTCGCAGGCCGTGGGCGCCGCGCGGGAAGGGGGAGGGGAGAGGAAGGGAGGAGGGGCGCGTGGCGGAGGGAGGGAGCCTCGCGTGCTCGCGCGTGCCGCCGCGTCCCCGGCCCGGGAAAGGGGGGCTCGCCTTGAGGGACGCGGGCGCGAGCACGCACTTCGCGCACTGCCCGGCGTTCTCCTGCTCTCTTCCCGGTCGTGCGGCCGGTGCTGCGGCTGCCTGGCTGGCAAGAGAGAAGGATGTGCAGCGCAGCTCTTGGCCTCTGCTGCCCGCGCTCCACCTCCGCAGCGAGTTTCCGTACCTTCCGGCGAACTTAGAGAACGCGCACGTGGAGCGCTGCTAGTCCGGTGTCGGCCCACCTCTTCAGCATCCAGCTATGGCCCCCGAGCCTTCCTCCACCCTGGCTCTGCCCGCCTCCTTGGAATGCCAGCTTTGCGGGCCGGCCCACTTGGCACAAAAACCCCGAAGGGCCTCCGCCCCCTTCTTCCATTCCTAAGATGGCAAACCGAGGAGCTAGCCTGTTGTCAGAATTCTTCCATAGACAAGTAGACAAATGTTGGGGGCCCAGTTACCTTTGCTTCTGTTGGCTGCCCTCCTTGCCCCTAGAAGACCAGTTTCTTCTACTGACGTAGAAAGAAAGCTCTTCCCCACCCATCCACTCTGAGCGTCACAGAGTGCCTCGCAGACAAGTTCAGTGTGTTACACGGTGTGTGACCTGAGGATGTTGTGCTCAAGGGCCCTGTCTCCCTTTCTGATTTCAGGTTTCTGGAGCAAATCAAAAGAATCATCAAGAGAATTCAACTGGAAAACCAAGATTGGTAGACTTTGCTTTCTTCAGACAATAGGCAGAAGCCGGGCAGGAACCAGCGATTCTTCGAACAACTGTTTTCCCTTTGGAGAACACTAAGTTCTATTGAAAGATAAAAGCAAGTCACTATGGCAGCCGGACTGAAAGGACATGAAGGAGCCATGACCATGATTTGGTGACAGTTCTTCGAACAAGTGTCTTAAGAAAAGCTGAATCAAGGAACTCCTGAACTGTGGGTTCCGTTAAGCGAAATACCAGCATGGCTCAGGTAAAAAGTTCTAGAATCCTTCAAGATCCCTGGGAAGCCTATTTGCAGATTCACTCTTGAATGCTGTCTTAGTCAACAGTATTGACCAACCCCAGTGAGCCAAGCTCTGTATTAAGCACCAGGGGGAGATCTAGAGGAAGGAAAGGAGACAGGCCACAGCCCCTGCCTTCAGGGAGCTTCCATTCAAATGAAGGAGGTAGGCTATATTGTCTCACAGTCACCTGGGGCGGGGGGGACATGGAAAAGCAATATGTACTCAGTGTCCATTTGGTACATTCAGCACTAAGGGGAATGAGGGAATGGATAATTGGGTGAATGCTTCCTGTGTTTTGTTTTTTAACAAGAATTTATTATCTTGTTACATGCAAGGCATTGTGCTGAGAATACAAAGCTGAATAAGATTGTCCTTACCCCCATAAGCTTCTAAGCCAGTTGTGGTGGGGGAGACAATCTGTTTTTATATTCATCAGGCTTTGCATAGTGATGGGCCAGTAGTAGAGACTATGGATCTGTTGATTGAAAGAGCAATAATAGAGTTACATACACTTCAGAGTGGTACTACTGCCCGTATGGAAAAATGAGAGGAACTTTGAAGGATGTAGGATTTTACTAAATAAGCAAGATTAGAAGGTCATTCACCCAAGGGAAAATGGACAAAGGTGTAGAGGTCTAGGAGCGTGTGATGAGCTTCACGGTACTGCAGATAGTTCAGTGGTTGTGGAACAAAACATGTAAGTGGGGGTTGTGAGGGAGACAGAGTAGATAATGAAGAGTAGAGAGTTTCTTGGTGAGGTAAGGCAGAATACAATCCACAGGCCTTTTAAGCCTTGCTAAGGAATTAGACTTTGTAGAGGATGAGGACTCCCTAGAGCATATTAAGCAACAGAATGTCAAATCGGTATGTTTTGAAGGAAACTGTTAGTGAATGTGCAATTGTCCTCCCTGTTTGTCGTAAGACTGATACAATAGAATCAAAGGTATGATACCAGCCTGGGCAACTTAGTGAAACCTTGTCTCAAAAAGGGCTGAAGGTATAGCACAGCATGGTAGAGCACTTGTTTAGTATGTACAAGACCCTGGGTTCAATCTCTGCCACCACCAATAAAAGGAATAAAAAAGTATTCTGGAGGTGGAGGATGGATTAAAGGGACAAGATAACCTAATATGACCTAATATGAATAGTTTGATTCTGCCCACAAACCTGATCGCAAACTGAGTTAGATGAGAATCTCATCAAATGCAGTGTTGACCTTAGGAGGAAATTTGATTCAGTTCATCTCCAGTTTAGTGTACAATCACAATTGTAGAGAGAACTGAGTTGGTGAACCAAGCTTCCCCATAGGCTGTATAGTCCTCTGTGTAGAAAAACTGTTGTCCACACATCCCCAGAGCTGCTTCTAGTTTTCTTCCAAGAAATGCCCCTACCAGCCTCACCAGGATGGCTGCCTGATGATAGCATAATTGGCTTTCTTCAGGTGCTTCTGCATGCACAGCTTCCTCCTCTCCATACAGAGTAGAACCCTTTGGCTTCTTCCTTCGCCTGTATGCAGTCCTCTCTCCCGCATCTTGTTCTAAAAAGGTTGCCATTTACTAAGTACTGACTTGTGCCGAGCACTTCTGAGCATTTCACATCTTAGTTAATTCTCATAGGATGGGCACTGTGACAGGCATCTTGCATTTAAGAGAACTGAAGCTTAAAATATGGAGTAACTCGTCTTGGATTACATGGTACAAATAGCAGTTGACTTTTCTGTCCAAAGTCCCTGAAAGTGGAATAAGGAGTCCCGAGACAGACCAACCATCTGAAGAAATTTATAAATTTGAGAGTTTCCTGACCATCTATTTCTTCAGAGTTTTTCTTGAGCTGGAATGGTATTGCATCCCTGTAATCCCAGCACTCAAGGAGGCTAAGTAAGATTACAAGTTCAAGTCCAGCCTGAACAATTTAGTAAAACCCTCATTCAAAATCTAAATTTGGTTTTGGTTTTGATTTTTTGAGACAAGGTCTCACTGTGTAGTTCAGGCTGTCCTTGAACTCATGCAGTCCTCTTGCCTCATCCTTCTGAGCTTTGGGATTCCAGGTGTATGCCACCACGCCTGGCTAGAATTTAAGTTTTTTTAAAAAAGATTGGAGGTGTTGCCCAGTGCAGAGGCCCTAGGTTCCATCCCAGTACCAAAAGAAAAAAAGAAAAATAAATTATTTCTGTAGTAAGTAGAGTTTTTATTTTTAAAGCTGGTTAGACAAGGTCTGAAGAATACCATAGTGAAAAGAGGTTATGTTATTTACTTAAATATCCCTTCATTAGCCAGGTGTAATGGCACACATCTGTAATCCCAGCACTTGGGAGGTTGAAGCAGGATGGCTTTGAGCTCAAGGCCAGCCTGAACTGCATAGCAAGAACTTTTCTCAAACAAAAAAAGAAGAACCTTTAGTAATTTTTAACTTTAGGTAGAATGGGAGAAAAATAATGCGGACATACAGGTACTCATATTAATGGCCTAAAGAGGTTAAGAAATTATAATGTTCAACTCCAGTCTTTGCAAGTAGTTTAAATTTTATATCTGTCATAATCAAGAGCACTTAGGAAATTAAAATCTAAAGATGAGAGAGATACAGGTGCATAGTTGGCACCAACAAGGTTTGCCAGTCGGAGTGGGCTCTGAAGCTGAGGACTGTTGTTGGGGGAGTTCCTGATTAATCTCACATTTCTGTGGGTCAGCTGGACAGACCTTTATGGTCACTTGCAGGTAAGACCTAGAAGCGCCTTCAGAATAATGATTAGCCAGACACACTGTGCTGTCACAGAGTGTCCTCACTATGTGAGGACAACAAAAAGGGACTTGTTTCCTGGTGAGATAAGGTAGGGAAGACTCCTGCAGGACGCAGGGTTTGGTGGTGAGGGACATTCACTGGAGAGGTGCAGTGTGGTCAGCTGGCTATGGGATTAGTCTTGCCCTGCCCCACCCTGCTCGGTCCCTGACCCTCATCTCCTTTCAACTCAGGCAAGTCTGCTGGCTTGTGAAGGGCTGGCAGGAGTGAGTTTGGTCCCCACTGCGGCCAGCAAGAAGATGATGCTCAGCCCGATTGCCAGCAAGCAGGCCGAGAATGGCGAGCGGGCGGGCAGCCCCGATGTGCTGAGGTGCTCAAGCCAGGTACAGCACTTGAGCCCCTTGTGGCAGGTGGGGTTGGGGGGACACTGCCAGGACATGCCAAGCTTGAGTCTCTGATGCTTCTTCCATTTAGGGAAGCAGAAAAAGACATCTAGCTGGGTAGTAAGTAAATGGGCATTTTAGAAGCTAAGGAAGATCTCTAAACATGAGCTTTTAAGAACAAGATAGGATGCCTTCTCTCCGTCTTTGGGACTCACGCTTTACTCTCATTTATAAATTATTAGAAAGCAGCATTGGTCTCGTGTTCTGAGATAGACTGTGAGTTTAGATATGATTTTTCTTCAAAGGGCCACCGAAAAGAAAGTGATAAGTCCCGGAGCCGTAAAGATGACGACAGCTTGGCTGAGGCCTCTCATTCAAAAAAGACTGTTAAAAAGGCAGGTAATGGGGTACTCCCCCAGACTGGTTCACTGGTGCACTGGGAGTGAGGTAATCTTCCTCTTCCTACCATGACTCACCCTGGAGCCTTCTGTGAACACTTGGGTCCCTCTTAGCCAGTGAATGTGTCTCTTAATTTCATCCAGCGTCCACTTCTGTATTGATGTTACCCTTGCCAGGATGTCCTTGGTACAAGTTGAGAGAGTGGGCCTGTACTGTGTGCCTGTGGCAAGGGTATGCCAGCTCCAGCATAGATCATGCTTAGAATGTTGGCTGTGAAGAGGAAGACAGTTCACCTACTGCACCTCCTTCCCCAGAAGTGCCCTTAACCCTAAGGCAGATGGGCAATGGCAGTGCCTTTAGACCACAGCAGGGTGAATCTTCATCTGGCAGCTCAAAGTCCACCCGTAGTAGAATGGCCTGCAGG